>CM017325.1:29536067-29578416 GCA_006937295.1 Carpinus fangiana
GGGACCGTCGGATTACCGAGCTTGAGAGACAACTAGCCGACGTATACAAGAGTCGAGCGCAAGAGGCTTACGGCGAACATGCTAGGGCACGCCTTCTGGTAGATACTGAGAGGGAGTGTCGGCAACTCCGGCAAAGATGCCAGTTTTGGAGGTCTCGTGCACTGGGTAGAACCCACAGAATGGGTGACACTTCTCGTGATGAGCGTTCGAACTGACCCTAATTTCCTCCCCCTGTGCATCTTCACTAACTGTTTTCCGGTGGGAGTTTTTGTTGTCGGCTTGGTAGGTCTGGGACTACTTTCCGGCGAAGATCAACCTTTGCTGGACCGGTGGAATGCTCTTCTTGAGGGTAGCGTCTCTTGTTTATCATGTTCCACTGTACAATGTCACCAGCTGTGACTTTTGTATAAGTCTTTTCTCCCGGAAAAACATGTCTGCTGAAGCCCTGTACCTATTAGTTTTGTAGGATTTTGTAATCGGCTCTTTGTGAAAGAATTCCCTTTGTAATCGGCTCTTCACAGATTGTGTAATCGGTTCTTTGTGAAAAAATTTCCTTTGTAATCGGCTCTTCACAGATTGTGTAATCGAATTATCTTTTCTCTTTTTGGTACATGCTTGTGTCCCGTGACCTGTGACCGACTAACTTTGTCTGCTTCATTGATTGCTGTATCGCATGAATTTGACGTGATAACTCACCTATACTGCTGATCTTCATAACATTATAGTGAAATATCACTTTTCATAACTTTTTATAATAAGTTTTTGGATACAAGGGTGCATAAGGGTATGAGAAGAATATAAGCCTATCTATAAGACTTCCCTTTCTTTCTCTGGGGGTGTTTGAACATATTGTTTTCCCCATAATCGGCTCGTTTATGCCTTTGCTAATTTTTCAGTCGGGAGTTCGCTTAGCAGTTCGGAACCCCTTGAGGATTTCGAGGGTTGAGAGCTTGGTCCGTGGTTCTGCTTTCTTGAACTTATGCGAACAACTCTCGGCATCCTTATTATTGACTACAAACTTTTGCAGCTTGCCTATCCGAATGAACCTCTCGACCTCCCTTTTTAGCGAAAGGCATTCTTCGGTTCGATGGCCATGGTCGCGGTGGTATCCACAGTATTTCTGATTGTTTCGCTTTTCTGGCGGGGTCCTTATTTTTGGCGGTGACTTGAAATTAGGGTCTTTTCTTGCTTCTTCGAAGATAGCAGATAGGGTTGCATTTAACAGCGTCCATTTCTGATTTGGGAAAGGATCTCGTTCTTCAACGCGGTCGACCTCCTTTCTTTTCTTCGATGAGGACCCTTCTCCTGGTCGGATTCCGCCTGGTAGGTCCCTTGGCTTCGGCAGCTTTTCGATCTTCTTGATTACCTCTTCCCTCCGCAGGTATGCCCTGATTTTATCAGTAAACTGGCGCAGGGTACAAGTGGTTGACTGATTAGCTAGTTCGGCTAGAATTGGTTCTTCAGGTTTGATTCCATTGACTATCGCCGAAAGTATGATCTGATCACTTGGGTTGTCTACTTCTCGTAGCTCTAAGTAGAACCTTTTTATGAAACTTGTTAGAGATTCAACTCGGCCTTGTTTTAGAGCAAATAGAGAAGCAGGATGTTGTTTCTTCCTAGGAATGGCAGGAAACTGTTTTAGGAATTGGTTTTTGATGGCACTAAAATTAGTACATGGGTTCAGACCGTCAAACCACTCTCGAGCTTTCCCTTCCAAAGTCAGAGGGAAGATGTGGCAAGCAATCTCGTTAGGGAGGTTGCGGAGAGAGGGGTGAGTTTGAAAATTGTTGATGTGTATTGCCGGGTCTCCTCTTCCATCATAACTTTTAATCAACGGGAGACAAGGTTCGCTAGAAAAATGCGGGGTTGTTACCTGATCAGCATAAGGCGATTTCGTTGCCCTCTTTGCAAAGGGAGGGGTCATCTCTTTGTTTTTTCCTTTCTGATCCGGTACATAATGCTCTGCTCTATGCTTTTCCAGGTGGTTCGGCCAGTTGTGACATGATGAGCCGAGAGGAGACGGGTGAGGACGATCGGTGGGACGGCAGTGCTCTTGACTTTGCTCGTCGCCAGATTGTCGCCTTTGAACTTCCTCCCAGCTTGGATTTGGAGAACGGTCTTCCCACTTAGCTTGGGGTTGCAATCGGCGGCCTTCAGTAGCCACACTTTGGCGGTCTCTTCCCTCTTTTGAATGAGGAAACCCGTAACTTTCTTTTTGCCCACGCTCCCCCCGGCGAAGGAGCCAAGAAGTGAGGTACTGGAATTCTCGAGTGGTGACTTCTACTGCACTGTTGACACGGTTGACAACTTCTTCTAAGGGGGCCAGTCGGGTGTTAGGGACCCTGGAGCTTTCTGGGACTCCTGAGCGCGGAACTCGTGTTTGTAGAGAATTCATCCTTGAAAATTTTTATTTTTATTTTTTGCAAGAAAGGATTTGAAAATAAATCGCTTCCCACAGACGGCGCCAAACTGTTAGAACACAGTTTCCAAGGATGACGTGGTGGATCCTGATTCGTCGGATTGCTGGATTGTTGTTGTGGATGATTTTGGTGATGATGATCTATGGGTAGAATTGGCTGCAAAACAGAGAACTGTAAGGAAGGCCGGGGATGTCCCGGCGACGGGAGCTCCGATGCCTAAGTCAGTACTTTGATTATGAAAGATCAAAATAACTTGAAGAGAATGAGTGAGTTGTGTGAGAACAGGATACCTTCGACTTGCAGGTGGAGTCTCCCTTTTATAGGAACAGCGGATGACGTCATCATAATCGGCATAATCGGCTGAAGAGATTCTCGGCTAGACCGAGAACCATAGTGACCTATGTTCGAGATTAACATTCGGAAAAACCCGAATGATGTCCTATGAGGACATCATTCGACTGGTTTTTCCGAATGATGTCCTCGGAGGACATCATTTGATTGAGCCGGACACGCACAATCTTTTGGGCCTTTACTACGGGCTTGACCAAGTATGGGCCGTAAGGCCCACTTAATTTGAATTTTGATTCTACAGTCATGTACATGTAAAGGGTCTTAATTAAGGTGCATTGTATATGAATTGCGTAAAAATAAAAAATATTAAAAGTTTACGTAATAAAATCAAAAACAATTTCTAAGATCTTGAGCCTTCAAGGAAGATATGACAGATTTAAACATAACGTATATATCATTCCTTGTAAAAAAGTTTTGATTTTTAACGGCGACATTTAGGTCGGCGTGGATAGACAACTAAGTCTAGGAGTGCATAATTAGACAAGTTCTATGCTTAGTTGATCAATGATATCATTAACTCTCAAGTTTTTTTTTTTTTTAAGAAAAATTTGAAATTACAACACCTAAGTGTAGGATTTTTTTTAAGAAAAGTGATTCTCATGGTAGGCCACGATTTGAATATGAGAGCAATTATCCAATAAAATCACATGATGCACTTTTAGGAAAGGTGGTCCGGTCGGTCCATGTTCGCTGCTTTCAAACCCTGTTGCACGTGTGCAATTCATCACATGGTACGTTAGATTTTGCAGGGAGAGTAGAGTAGATGATGAAAGTTTTTTGGGGATTGGGGAATTGGGACCATTCATAATTATTACACCCAAAAGAAAGAAAGAAAGAAAGAGGAATTAGACACAGGACAGGACAGGACAGGACCACCTTAATTTATAAACTAGGCGTTGGCTAATTTCTACTACTTCTTCAACTATACATTACATCCTAACTGAAACTTTAACAGATAATTTAATTGGTCGGAAATTATATGTGTCGGAATCGGAGAAGGAGGCTTTGCTATGAATCGGCTCTTGTCCAACGCCAGCTTTATTCTTCTTGACCCAATTCGGGGTTTGTATTTTTGTGGGCTGAACGCAGCAAGCCCAATTGCGATGCTTCTTTTAACCCATCAAATAAAATGCTAAGTAAAAGCAAACCATAAACTCGAATTAATTAAGCAGATGGAGAAGATATTCAGATAGAGTAACTTAATTGGTGATGGCATGGCCAAATGAATCTCACTTTTTTTTTTTTTTCTTTTTTTTTTTTTGTGTTTTTATTTATTTATTTATTGGGGTTTCAATAGTAACTTTACAACTAGGGGTGTAAAATCTGACGGAAGAATTCAAATTGACTGCAATTGAAAGTTCAGAGGGTTCAAATTGAGAGGTTTTGAAGTTTAAGGAGAGGTTTGCCAAATCGCGTGGTGATTCAAAGGTCTAAAGTGAAGTTACTCCTAAAAATATACGAGTTAAGCCTTATACATACGAGCTTGCTCACGAGTCTAATCAAGTCGAGTTCAGCTTGCTCATGAGCCTAACCGAGTCTAGTTGAGCTTACTTCATTTAATATTTGAGCCATAATTTGAATTCACGAAGCACCTCATTTAATAATCAAGTCGAGCATGAGCCGATCCCAAGCAGCTTCGCTCGCGAACACCCTTATTTATGACTACTATATTTGGGCTATACTAAAAAATTTAGGATTTTTTTTTTTTGAACTTCAGGATTTCTAAACTAGAATATGTAGCCTATATAAAAGCTTATACTGAACCTTATTTCATTATTAAGATCATAAGCTTTAGAGGTGGGCAGATTAACTGTTCATCGGGTCAAGTAAAATTTGAATTTTATTTACTAGATTTCTTTATTATTTTGTCTGACTGATTTGTGGTTACGTTGTTCTTTTGTTCCGTGTTTCATGGATTTAATTTTTATTTTCATTTATAAAACATATGCTTTATTGATTGTGTAATTATAATTAAGAAAGTTGATAAATCTTAACATAAAAAGTTGTAACCGACTTAACCGACTAGCTATTAACTGACTAACCGATTAATCAAAAAAGTCAAAACTATTCATTGTCGGTATAAAATTGGTTAATTAATTGATCGACTTAACCGACTTCTATGGTTCGGTAGGCGAAAATGTCCCTTTCGACACCCACCGAACCAATTCCCACTCTTAACAAACTTGTTATTGAGTTAACTTCTTTTTTTCTTCTTCTTTTTCGTTTTCTTTCTTTTTTTTTCATTCTTTTTTTTTTTTTAATAAAGGAGATACAGCTTCTTTATTTTTCTTCTTACTGGTGTCTAGGGAATTAGGAGAGGGCCATTTTTTTTTTCTTTTTAAAGAAAAAAATTTTTGGTAAGACGATAAAAGGGTTTGAATCTATGTGGTCTAATTGAAAGTTATGTACAGTTTTGGCCCTTGGATCCTACGTACCCATACTAATCTCTACCTCCCTCCCCGTATATATATATATGGCTCTCGAATTATTTTTATTTCGGAAACTGATGTACATGTATATATATATATATATATATATATATATATATAAAGTGATCCTTAAAACTCAACATGAATGAATTAATTCTTAGTTGATATCTGGGAAACAGCTAGTGGTTCGAGCAAGTTTTGTGATTGAAGAGTTGCTGGATTCCCTATTCTCACAACTTCTTTTTGCAATATCCCTCATCGTGCATGTCAGTGAAAGCTTCGGGTTGAGTCTAGTTGTAGCGTTGAATTTCTGGCAAAATTCCCTGTGAGACCCAACTGCTTCTCCCATGGCTATTTCTGGGGCTCGGGCTAGTTTTTCTTTCACAGCTTCACAACAAAGACCGCAAACCCAGTTTCCCGAATAACATTCTTCAACTTGTCCGATGTATGCCGGGGTGCACTCCTCTTTCAGCCCACAGCATTCGCATTCAGCTTCCACCACAACAATAATGTTTTTATATTTCTCTATTTCCACTGATATGTCGGAGACCACCTTTCTCAGCCTGTGCTCATTGATCATCTGTAGAGAGAGAGAAATATGAGCCTCTAACAACATATATGACGAGAGAAATTATAAGCAATGGAACAGTTGAAAACAACAATACCAATACCATGATGGAAAAATGATTGGATACTTGTGTTTTAGTCTCTGATTTGGTGTCATGTCTTTCTAAAGATGATCAACTCTTCAAAGCAGACGTATAAATTTATACAGAGAAGAGAAGATTGAGATAAAATCAACACTAAAAGTTGGGGTACGTGTCATAGCTAGGCTTGCACTTTACAGGCTAGAATATCTGAAACTTTACGGATGAGGGT
The DNA here is from genome assembly GCA_006937295.1 of Carpinus fangiana. Classification (NCBI taxonomy): domain Eukaryota; kingdom Viridiplantae; phylum Streptophyta; class Magnoliopsida; order Fagales; family Betulaceae; genus Carpinus; species Carpinus fangiana. Next base: position 29,542,147 of record CM017325.1, read on the forward strand.
TGCTTTTCCATTAATGTGCAAATTGCAATACCACTAGGAACTAGGACACGAGCTAGGGCTTCCCCACTACAACTTGCAACTGTGATGATCGATGATGATAAAAGAAAAAAGACATGGGCGAAAGATCATGCATATATTGTATATAACGACGGCAATAAATGTTAAAGGGATGGAATATTAATCTTTTTTGCCACTCGTGAGGATTCACGAGATATGTTACGAACTTGATTGTGCTTGCTACATTAATACATGCATGACGCATGACATAGAGGTTTATTTTTTTTTTATTATTATTTTTATGGGAAGCTAGGGGTGGTAGATTTTTTACTCTATTGATCATGTCCCATTACCATTCGTATGCAACAACATGGGTTTTACACTGACCTTACTAATAGGTACATATATATGGTTATAATGGGACAAAAATATCCCTATAGTTTTTTCTTGGTTTAAAAAAAAAAACGACTGTATACAGAGCATGATTCTGAAGACTCATTTATATAGAATGATTATGGCATTGATGGATGTACACCAAATGAATATGAAAAAACAATATCATTTTTGAGTGGTTGTTTGGATGAAAAGGTTGACGTGGACCAAAATACTTATATATATTTTTTCGGGATGGTTAGGAAGTCGATCTATTTAAGACAAAAGCGGATTAGGGTTTTCTCTTTCAACGTTAATGTGTACCTCCAACCATCGATTGGTTGACACTGTAAGGTGTAAAGTACTTGTAAGGGTAATCCACTCCCCGTCACCGAAATCGTCTTCTTCAGGCAACATCTATATATGGAGAGGCGTGCATGTTTCTCATTATTTGATTAGATTCAATTTGTAAAGCATATATAGATCATCAACGATCTAAAATGAACAGGGGGGTATATGGGAGATTTTTGTTTCTCTAGTTAGATTGTCACCTTCAACTTGAAGAATGATGATGTTATCCAATTGCTCAGTTAATTTGTTTGCTTCTAGAAGTTTCCAAGTGGGAGAGGGGGGACCCTTTTGCATGGAATTGAAGTCCAGCGGGAACATGTTTTTTTGTGGACTTTGCTAGCTATCTTCATATATATTGTCTAGTTGCAGTTGCTCATCAACTGCTCTACTTTATTTTTCGTATCACATGCTACGGCTACAAAAATAATTATAAAATAAATCTGAGTTCAATCTAATCCATGATGCTTAGGTGGCAGAAACCGCGTATTTAATTTTGACCATCATATATATAGTGACAAAAATAGAAATCCTTTTATGATAAATGATAATTTGATTACACTAAACACTCAAATAAAGTATGAGATTTGTTTTTATTTATTATATATTATTCAAATCATTTGTAAATTAAGCTCTATAAATATAAAAATAAGCCTTGCACTCAAATCAAAGATATATATACAGAAGAATTCCTCTAGGGATCAAGAGGATTGACAGCCCACATGACCAGCTGGATGCTTTAAGGGAAACTTCGATGTGGCAATCAGGCCTTCTGTCTCTGTCTCAGCTGCATTTTGTATGTGCTTCATGAATCATGATTACCTTAGTGAAATCTAAAACAATATAACCAATAATATTGATATTTTCTTTGTTTGGCGGCATAAGGATGAAGTGATGGCAAATTTCCAAGGAATATGAACGGGGCCTAATACAAAAATTAGTGTTGCCTTGAAAAATGGAAGAGCAAAAGTGGATGTGGAGAATAAATTGAAGAAGAATTAAGTGAGGGAGTGTTTTTTTCAAACGAGTTCGGAAATTGGAGAATTGTCTCATGTGAGGAGTAGGTTCTTATTTATAGTGGTCTTCTATATCTACAGAAGCCTAAGAACATGTGTATGTAGACCATAAATGATTCAAAAGCACTTTTTGGCAAAAGTTTCATTTTTATTTTGGTAATTTTTAGGCTTTTTAAATCCTTAAAAGCGCTGTTTGACTTGCCAAACGATGTCACCTCAATAAAAAAAAAAAAAAAAAAATTATTGACTTCTACATTTTTAACTTTCAACTCACATAAAAAACGCCACGTTAGAGTTTTCTGACGTGTCAGACACCATGACACATCATAAAACTCTGGTGAAGAAAAAACCATTTTTTGTTGTGACTTTTTTCTTTAAACAGACTTTTTGAGCTTTAAACGCACTTTTAGGCCCCTCAAATGCAATTCCAAAGAGGCCTCTAATCCGAAAGATTAATACTAGAAGAAAGACTTTTATTCATCCAAATTAAGATGATGTAGTTTTAAAACTACCATTGGTGAATCAAAATCAAGTAGTGATACATTCCAAATCAAATGGCAATTTTAAAAGCCACATCTGGTTCGACAGCCAGGGTGGCTCGACAGATTTTGGGGGCCTAGCTAAGGCAATAAATTTAAGTGGGGCCTTTCTATATTTAAATATTAATTATTTTATATTATAATTTTTATTTAAAAATCATTATTCTTACTTTTTATGATGCATTATTACTAATTAAGTGTTTATAATGAAGTTTTCCAACATCTCATTTTCAATTGATAATATGGTCCTCAAGAGGTAGTTCAATCGGCTGTGAACCACGCCTTATAAAGCGGAGGTCACAAATTCGAATCCCTCATCTTCCTACCTTTGCATGGACATGTCAAAAAAAAAAAAAATTGATAATATGGATATTCCATTTAATTTTTCTTGTAATATTGTTGAGTAACATGTATAAACAATACATTTAAAAAAATCAAATATTTCTATATAATTTAATACGTCAATTAAAGCACTTTCTTTTAGTTGTAAAATTTCGTTTAAATTTTTTTATAATTACTTATTAGATATAGAATGACTTATCACTTGATTCAATAACATAAAATAATAAGACTTAACAGAAAAAAAAAAAAAAAAAAAAAAAGTCACTGACATTGTAATTTTATCTGTTTTGCACAATGCAAACAATTGGAGTTTTATATACTTTGAAAACTTTCTAAAAATTTATGGATGTTGAGACTTTCCATGAATATTAATAATGAATTTCAGTCCATAATTACTATACCATAATTAAGGGCCTTAATTAGATACTATTTATTAACTTTTACCATATTAGAACCTTAAATATTTTTTTAGAAAAAACTTTTATTGTACAATTATTAATTGAGGCCTTAATTAGACAATATTAATTATTAACGGTTTCACCATATTACAACGAGATGTAATACAGCCACAACATAGACCCAACAAAGACCCAACAAAGACCTAACTTCTCTCCTACTTTAGACTTAATTTCTAGTTTAAGGCTCTCTCTCTTCTCCATTGGCAGTTTTTTTAAAAATATATATGTAGCTGGCACTTAAGGGAAAAGTTGGGTCTTAGTCAGGGACAGATCCAAAAGTTGGATGGGAAAGGACCAAGATATATAAATTTTTTTGGGGCATGGCCATGATCTATAATTTTTTTGTTTTTTTTAACACCTAATTTTTTTGGGGGGGTGGGGAGGCCATGGCCATCCCCTGTCCCCCTATAGATCCATCATTGGTCTTAGTTAGATTTAAGTTGTAACTTTATCATTTTCCTATATATAGCATTACAATATTTTTTAAAAAGAATCTCTACTTTACAATTATTAATCGAGGCCTTAATTATATATTATTTATTAATTTTTTAACATATTAAAGCCTTAAAAAAAATTTAGGAAAAAATTTTATTGCATAATTATTAGCTGGGGGCCTTATTTAATTGGGGGCCCTAGGTGACCGTCTAACTCACCTAGGGCTTGGGCCGTGTAGTGCCCCAGATTTTAATAGTCTTATTTTAAAGATATTTATTTGATAACATTATTCAATGATTTTTGGGAGTTTATGGTATTATAGAAGGTGGTAATTAAATAATGGTAATTGATGGAATAATGTAATAGTAAATGGTAGAAATGATAGCATTGGTAGATAGAATGGTAATTGAAGGTAGAATAATTAAATAGTGAATGTAATAATATTGGTAGGAATGGAAGGTAGAATAGTTAAATGATAGATGTAATAATATTGGTAGGAATGGAAGGTAAAATAGTAAAATGAGGGTAGAATTGTAAATGAAATGTAGAATAGTATCTGGATTTTTTCTATAAATAGGACTTTCCCCTTCACAATTTCACCACTGCTTTCCCTTCTCTTCTTCATATATTCTTCCTTCTTCTGCTTTCTACTCGGTCTTTCTTCTTTCGGAAGTATTTATACGAAAAAGAAAGAGAAAGAGCGAGACAAAGCGCCGCAAGAAAGAAAGAACACGAGTGAGAACGGATTTGAAAAATTAGTTCCAGATAAAATAGTGAGTGATAGTCAGATTGGAGCAGCTAGATTCTCTTGAATACTTTAAGCCTTGGTCCATATGTAAGTACATTCACTACCCCTTATAAAGTTATCATGTCATGCAAATTATGTATAGTTGTAAATACATATTTATTTTTATTTACATATTATGAAATTATGTAGCATGCATGAAAGATTTGAGAAAATGAATTTTTGTGAAAAAAGATGATGATTATAAAATGATAATAAAACCCTCATACATGTTGCCCTAAGATGCATCAGAAGAAGTACAATGAAAAGTACAAAAAATGTTATGAATGAGATGTACAAAGAAAAGTACAAGAAATGTTATGAATGTTTATGAAATGAGGGCACATGTATAGAGGAGTATTTTGGCCCCAAGAAAAAAATAATGAGAGTTCGGTACCGATACTCGGATGGAGGCGAAACCACTTAAGGAGGCTATGCAAGAAGGTGGTATTCCATCAACATGACCGTTGAGTGCACCAAGTAAGAGTTAATTGACGGTTGGGCATGGCTGAGGCCACAGTTCAGTGCCATGGTCACAAGGACCCGCAACCCTCATGCACAAGAGTAATAGTATACATGGGCCGTAAAATGAGAAAATAACAAGATAATTGCATTAATGACTTACTATGATGATTTATAATGATGCAATATGATGATGTTTTACAATGATGATTTATGATGATTATTATTAGATGTAATAATATGTATATGCTACGGGAGATGCAACCGTATATACATATATTATTATGACTGGTTGTATATTTATTTGCAAAAATAGTTTTCAAAACTGAGAACAATGAGTAAAATTATATATGGTGGTGGATTTTACTTGCTGGGCCCCGTTTGAGCTCATTCAGTTTTATTTCTTGTTTTCAGGTAGAGAGCTTACTGGAATAGAAGGCCGGAATGAGGGCGGGAATAATTATTAAATTGTCATAGTCTTTTCAAGTCAGTTATTGTAATAATATGATATTCCGCAATTGAAGTTTATGTTTTTTTCTAATTTAACTTGTAATAAAATCTCTTGATAAATGTTTTATACATTTATCGTACTCTTTAAAAATCAAATACTCTAATAGACCTTATGGATCTTTGCAAAAAAAAATTATTGTAAAAGAAGAAAGGTGACAAACCTAGCCTTAATAGGCTGGGGATTTTACAGGCCGGCCCTGTCGACAGCTGATCTACAAAATGATTAGCTTAGTTAGAACGAGTCCCTTTCACTCGTCCGAATGGTCTACTTTTATTTTGACACTTTTTTCTAAGAGCATGTTTAGGATTGCGTTTGAGAAATAGAGCTTTAAGTCAGAAAGAGCTTTTGGGCAAAAGTTTCATTTTTAAGCTTTTATCAAAAATATTTTTTGTCCATTTTTAGGCTTTTGAGACCCTTAAAAGGGCTTTTAATTTTTTTATTAAACGACTACTTTTTCTTCAAATGAGCTTTTTTAGTGTTAAAAGCACTTTTAGGCCTCTCAAACGCAATTCTAAATAGGCTGTAAGTCTACATACATGACAATAATCCGGTCACGATTGTTATGAGTGTCAAAATTGCCTATATGAACTAAATTTGGAAATGCCTTTTCAATTTGCATGCCACGAGCATTTTGAAGCTTAAAATTATAGTATTTTCTTCCAAAAATCCAATTTTTTTTTTCTTTTCTTCTCTCTATCATATTCTAAAGTTAGTAGGCATTTAAGGCATTTATCCATTATGTTAGGACCAGAATCTTCTCTAGTAGAACGCCATAACTGCAAGGCTCCGCCATCCCTCCTCCCCAAGTCCCTTTCGCACCGGGCTCTAGTAGTTTACTTGATGTCTCTAGACCCGGGTCCCCTGTCCCTTTTCCTCTTCCCCTGCCTCCTTCATCCCGGTTTTTGTTTTGGTGTTTTGCTGTATTACTTTTTTGTCTGTTTCTGTGTTTTTTGGGAAAATTTCTGCCTATCTTCTCCGGGCCGGTTTCGCAACCCTCCATCCATTGTTGGGCTTTTTTCACGCCCCCACCGCGACGAGCTTCCATCGTGCTCTTCTTTGTACGGGGTTAACGTACACGCGATCCGTTTCTTTCCATGTATTTCTTTTTGCTTGTATTCAGTTATGCTGCTTTTCTTTTCCCTGTATTTCGTTTGTTATTTGCTTGTAATAATGCTCTGGCCTCGATAGTTCGATTAGATCCCCTTTAATCCTGACATGTGTGTCGTAGATGTGTATGTTACCCTAGCTTTCAGGTCGAGGAGGAAAAATGGTCCAGACTTCTTAGTCGTGGATGAATGTATATCCTGGCTTAACTGTCGAGGAGGATGAGTAACGACATAAGAGGGTTTACCTCTTAGGGTCGTGGAATAAACACTTCCTGTGCAGTTGATGGCGTCTGTTTGGTTCAGTAGTCTTTGAACCTGCCAAGCAGATTTGAATGTTTATCCTGCTGTTTTAGTCATAGGGTAGCGGATGTGTTTTCGAATTTCATTGATTGGTTAACCTTTGTTGCCTGGTTTGTATGAGATTCTGCCTGTGACTTTGTAACTTAGGCTACGGTTGCTTCAGGGCTTGCCCTGTGATTGTAAGAGCTTTCGCTCTTGAGTTCAATGGAATGAGAATGAGTTCTTTTCAAAAAAAAAAAGAAAAAAGAAAAGAAAATCTTCTCTAGTCCATTTGGATCAGATAGGAGCCGATCCCCTAAAATTAAAGGACACAATTATCATTTTATATTATTTTTTAAAAACACTTTTATCTTCTAGTTTTAGAGGATAAGTTCCTCTTGGGTTAAAATGATCCTCTTACATTATGTTAATATGTAATTTCATTTCATGGGTGTTCCATAGAGGTTATGATTTAGTTAAAGATAGTCATTAAAGTGAATTGCTATCAACCTAGCCTATTGCGTGGCTATGACGGCACCTCCTCAATAAGTCTCCATTAAATTACCGATCTTGCTCGAAAATCATTGGCTCCGTTTGCGAAGAGAACGAGAATGGAACTATAGCGGAACCGCACTGTAGTGGTACTGTAACTACAGTGTGGTTCCGTACTGTAGCCCATCTGCAACGAAGACTTTTGCGATTTTCAAAAAAAAAATTCACTTGTAGACCTACTGCTCACCTGCAATTTGTCCATTTGTCCATTTTGGAAAAAGGTGATGGGGAGCAGTGGGTCTGCAGGTCAAAAAAAAAAATTGATAATTGTAGAAGTCTTTGTTACAGACTGGCTATAGTACGGAACCGCACTGTAGCTACAGTACCGTTACAGTTCCATTCTCGTTTTCTTCACAAACGGAGCCATTGGGTGAGAAGTAGTAGTACTTTTTCTTTTTTTTTTTGACAAGTCTACACAAGAAAAATGAGAGGGAGGATTCGCACTAGTGACCTCTATTTTATGAACCGTGTTCACAGTCGATTGAGTTACTCCTTGAGGATAAGAAGTAGTAGTATTAGCATAAAAACTTATTTTAATTCAATAAATTTAAACCATCATTTAATTCTATCTAGAAAATAAAGCTCTAAGAAAAATGTAGATTGAAATTATCAAGATTATAATGATAACAAAGAGAGAGTAATTAAGGTTTTCAAAGTCTTAGATTAAAATGCCATCAATAAATAAATAATGACATTTTTAATTGGATAGGAAAATAGAATGAACAGTTAACACGGAACTATAGCATTTGAAAAAAATCGAAGGAAAAATGTTGACTTTTGATGTATTTTGCTTCTGCATGTGGTTGTCCGCTCAGTGACGGTGTTCTCCCATGGAGAGTGGGACCATGAGTACACGACACGGAATCAGGACCGTTACTGTTGTAGGGCCCACGTGCAGACGGCTCCGGTCTTCCGAGACAGTTGAAGTGGACTTCGTATATTTCTCATATAATATATATTATATAACTTCCCCTTCTTTTCTGCGTGTCCGTGAAGCAGATCACGCCGGTGATTGAACGCCAGAAAAAGGGTGGTCTTTGTCTGTGTCGTAAATTGGGAATCCCATCTCAGCCATCCATGTCGACAGCGGAGATGGAGCAGCTGACCTCGGGGGCGAGCAACCGAATAATCCCGGTCGTCAAGGCGCTGAAGACGTCCCTCATATTCGTCTACACGCTGCTCCTGTCCCTCGCTCTCTTCCTCCTGCCGCGGCGCCGCCGCAGGCACTCGCCTTCCATGGCCGCGCCTCCGCCGACGTCCAAGTGGTCGAAGCGGAGAAGGGAGGATGAGGACACCGTGAGAAGGAGGGCCTTGGCAGAGGGCCTCGACATGGGCTTCAAGACCGCCGACGGGGACTGTCGATGCCGATGGTCAACGTTCCTGTTCTTCGGGGCGCGTGGGAACGCCCTCTTCTGCCGGTCGTGGGTTCCGGTCTCCGCTGAATGGAAGTAAGGTTTCTGGCTAAATTGACTCTCGCTTTGTTTGTTTATTATGGTCTGTTTGGTTGCGGAGATAATAACGAAGAAATGAAAAATAACTTGAAGATTACATTTCTGGGTATTTAAGATTAGCTCTAGTTCATTTAAATGAATGAAAAATACGATATTGTTAAGGTGTTCGAATCACAATTGTGCTGAATTTGGGTTTGATTTCTGGGTTTCTTTGGTTCCATAGAGAACTAGAAAATGTATTGAAAGCCAATTAATTGTTAGCTTCTTTCTTGCTTTGTTTTATAGGGAAAAGAGAAAAATGAGGTGTCCTTCAATCATGTAATCACATTTTTGCGTTTTGATTCCGCATGAGGGTTTTGATTTGTTTGCTACTTGCAAGGGTGTGCCTAAAATGGGTTTTTTGAAAGTTTTCAATTTTATCATTGTTGGTTGCTGAATCTTGGGAGTATTATGGAGTAGAGAAATGCTACTCGGCATTCTCAAGTGTCCAACGCTTAGCATGCTTGTTTATGTGGCTCATTTACATCCACTTGTTTTTAAAAAATAAAAAACAAAAACAAAAGAATAAAGAGAATGGTAAGAGATGAGCACTTGAGGGTTGAGAATGCTGTTAATCTGAAATTAACAGTTCAGATTAACTCTTGCATCTTTTAATTCAGACGACATGGTAAAAGCAACAAAAGGTTAGAGGCAAAACTGTTTACATACCCAACTCTTCAAAGCTGGTCGCCACCTTGGTCGATCCACCCTCATTCTACAAACCACTCTTACCATCCCTCTCAGTATCAGAACTGAATCCCAGTATCGGTGATCAGTGTTTTCCATATTAGCATTAGTGTTTTCCAGCAACTCTGGGCTAGTCTGGAAACCATCATTCTCTTGATAAGATAGATATGATTGAGACCCAACTCATGGTGAGTAGTCTTTGAAGAGTTGGATCTGTAAGAGGGACTCAATCCTTTTTGGAAAGTTCAGGCAAAGACAACTCAAAGGCTCTTCAACAACTCCACCAACCAAAGCCCCACCAACACAATCACCTACACCAGGGTTAAGTTCTGTTGCTGAGAGGGACAGTGAGAGTGGTTTGTAGAATGAGGGTGGATCCACCAAGGTGGTGACCAGCTTTAAGGGGTTGGGTATGTAAATAGTTTTGCCTCTAACCTTTTGTTAAGCTTTTACCATGTCATTTGACTTAAAAGCATAAGTTAATCTGGACTGTTAAGTTCTTTAACAGAAGATGTCCGGTACTTCTATTTACAGCATGTAAGCTGGATCCTTTTTTCAAATACAGTCAGCCCCACTTTGGACTGTTTTAGTGTTGTTTTTGCTTGATTTCCATAGTTTATATCGGTCTGCTTCTAATAAAATTCTGGCACACCAGGAGTCACTAGACGAATGGATTCTGGTTTTCTCTTCCACTTAGCATGTACAATTTTTACATTCCTTGCTGTTGCATTAGTTCCGCTGATCTCTCTGTACTTCTATCCTGAGCACCAGTGGTTTGTAATTTCAGGGGCATTTTGATTATCATACACGGGCTTAATGAGCACAGGTAACTTTGGTTTCTCAACTTCTTTTTTGTTACGTTTCGTTTCAGATTTTCCTGAGCACCATGGTATAAAATATGTTCTTAACTCATAGATTTTAGGATTTCTGTTTAATTTGGTGTTCATTTTCAGTGGGAGATATGCTCATTTTGCAAAGCAACTGACATCATGCAAGTTTGGAGTCTATGCGATGGACTGGATAGGTAGCTACATCTGGGAAAACTTTTAGCTATTTACTTCTTGTACTTTATGATTCTAAAATGGTAATGATTGCGCATGCTGCTATATCAAGAGTAAAAGAGAAGTATCAATCCAGATTATGGACAGGATATTTCAAAAAATCTCAAGAATAATTTGATATCTATGATCAGTTTGGAGGACCGACCCTTTTTTGTTTCTCTGTGATCATGTTAGTATAGACCAACCGAAAATGTGAAGAAAAAAAAATTTGTCATAGACAATGTGGACAACCCATTTTTTAAGCTGATAGTCAATTTTCTTGTTCTTATTATTGACATTTAATACATCATTTTCCATTTAGGGTGATTAAGTAGAAACTGTTAATTGGCAATGTTTACATCTCTTTCTGTATAGGTCATGGAGGGAGTGATGGATTGCATGGATATGTTCCTTCACTTGACCATGTTGTTGCAGACACGGTAAGTACGGTCCTAATTCTTTCAAATTTTGCAGATTGTGCATTGAATTTTATTGACTCTAATTTCAATGCTACAAAATCTTCGTTGCAAGTATTTGGTGTCACTTGTACGAGTCCTAGCTTGATTCTCCACTCGATCTGGGGCCATTATTTCTGTTTAACGCATGCTAGTGTATTTTTCCAACTACGGAAACCATGTACTTTCTGTTATTTTCCTGTCCATAGATCCCCTTCAATTCAATGAATATCAATCCCACCTTTCACTGCAATCCGATCGAAATTTGAAGCATTACATGCCTGTCTGTCTTTCTCTTGAAAGATCGTCTGGTATTTTAACTGTAGGTTAGTGGTTTAGAGTGTATAACATTCTAGGATAATGATGATATAGGCTTCTATTGTTTCTCTTTCAACAGGGGGCTTTTCTAGAAAAAATTAAATCAGAGAACCCTGGAATACCGTGCTTCCTCTTTGGTCATTCTACTGGAGGTTCCGTGGTTTTGAAGGTAAGTTGTAAACAGAGAATAAGTTAATATATTGAACTACTTCGATTTTTCATAGTTCTAATTTGATAATTTGCACCTTTGAGTAGGTGGCTTCATACCCTTACATCGAAGCGATGCTGGAGGGAATTGTCTTGACGTCACCAGCTCTGCGTGTGAAGCCAGCACATCCAATTGTTGGGGTAAGTTTTTCCCGTTGCATGGCAGAAAACGACCAACTCGAACGTGTTCTTAATTGAATACATTGACCCTTTGCTGGTTGATTTTTACATGTGGAAATTTCCATCTCATGTTTTGTATGCAGGCTATGGCTCCTATTGCTTCTCTGATTGCTCCAAGGTTCCAGTTTAAAGGAGCGAACAAACGGGGCATTCCGGTTTCTAGGGATCCTGCAGCACTCTTGGCAAAGTATTCTGATCCTCTAGTATACACAGGACCCATAAGGGTAAGAACAGGCCACGAGATATTGCGCATTTCTTCTTATTTAATGAGGAACTTTAGGTCAGTGAGTGTGCCATTCTTTGTCCTCCATGGAACTGCTGATAAAGTCACAGATCCGCTAGCCTCCCAGGATCTGTACGAGGAGGCAGCTTCCAAGCTCAAAAACATAAAGCTTTATGATGGCTTCTTGCATGACCTTCTCTTTGAGCCTGAGCGAGAAGAGATTGCAAAGGATATAATTACCTGGATGGAGAAGAGAGTAAGTGCTGGCCTTGGAAATGTTCATAATATCTGCTAAAACATCTCTCCAGCAAGAGGAGAAAAGAGTTATTTTATCTACACATATATATGGATAGATAGATAGATATATGTATTTGTTGGCATCACAGTTGAACTCATTTCAATAGTCTCAACTTTTTATAGTGATTCATGCAATTTGAAAAACTTATATAGATTTTATGCAGTTTTTTTTTTTTTTTTGACATGTCCACGTAAGAGGAAGGAGGGGGATTCAAACTAGTGACATTCGCTTCATTAGGCGTAGTACTAGCCGATTGAGCTACTTTTTAGAGGCAGAAAACCCAAAAAAGAAATGTGTGTGGAAAGAGAGGTGATGGTTGCTTGCCATGGTGGTTGCCCTCCCACCAGAGATTTGTGTTAGTTGTGATTGGTCATGAATGATGACGGCTGTTTGTTTGATAGATTTTCAGGCTCATTTATTAAACGAGCTAAACATGTCAAAGCTAAGCTTGGCTCGTATAGCTTGGCTTTGGCTTGTAAGGCTCGAGACAATTGTATGAACAAGGATATGAGGGAGGACTAATTTGGTTGCTCCCAAATTCTATTTTTAATTAGAAAAATGCTAGAGCATCTACTTTTGCTTGCTAAATGAAAAGGTGAATTTTTACACATTTCTTTTTTTTTTTTTTTTAATACTCTCAAATTAAATACTTTCCATAATTTTGATTTAAAATATAAATATAGTCCTACTAGAAGCCCGCCCACCCCTTCGCACCCCCCCTCCCCCCACCCTTTCTTTTTTTTCTTTTTTTTTGGAATTTATGAAAATTACATTAATATCATGTAATTTTAAAGACGATAAATGATATTTAGTAGACTTTTATACATTGTTATACAAAATTATCTTTCCTCTATTTTTAGATTATATGCAACTTTTTTTTTTCTGTTTTTTTACCCTTTTCGGTCATCGAAATAAAATGAATTGCAATTGAGAAAACCTTGAATCCAGACAATCTTGCAAATGGCACCTTTTACAGCAACAAATCAAAACTTGACACATCAGCCAAGAGCATAAAATTCATCTGAAATGAAAACATCTGATTCTCTTTATTTTCTCATCTCTCTCCCACATGCTCCTGCCCCCTCTCTCCCAAATTCCCCTGCCACCTCCCACCCCCACCACAACCGGCCACCCAAGCAGCGCCTCCAATTTTCGCCGCCCACCACGAAGGCCGAACGCCAACCATCCGGCCAAACTGTCTCAACCTTGCACCCCTCCAGCCAAATGGAAACCACCCCCTTCTAGCCGTGTGATAAAATTATAACTCTAGTGTTTGGGTTATTCTGCATTGCCATCAATTGTGGTTAAGGCTTTGTATATATAGATAAAACTGTTACAAGAGATAATATAAAGATTACAAATATAAATTCAAATTACAAATATAAATTCAAAATTCAAATTACAAATTGTTTATCACAACTAATGCTATCTTTATCTTCATTTGAAAGTACGTTTGAATTCTTGATAACATGGAGAGAGTTATCAGGTGATAACTCTCTAACAAGCCGGAATCAGCCCATGAGAGAGATAGATGATGTCCACCCCTCCAGCTCGAATCCATCCAAGAGAGATATAGGTGATGTTGGTGGCTTGGAATCTGCCCAACCACGGCTGGGTACAGGCCTGGGTCACGGCCTGACCCACGGCGGATTCCGTGGGTCACGGCCTGACCATCGATTCCGGCTTGGTTTTCTTCTTCTCCGATGAATATGGGAAGTGGCCGAATTTGGGGCAGTTGTCGGCGACGTTGGGCAGTGGCCAGCTGTATGATCCAGTTGATTATATATATATATATATAATCCGGCGATGAAGAAGAAAGGGATGATGAGCAAGAAGAAATGTTTGGTAAAAAATCCTGTGTTTTTGATCCTATTCCATAAGCTGGTGGTTTTGGGCAGTGGCCGGCGAGGCTCCATGGATTCCGGCGTTCAGCTGCTCCGGACCTCCAGTCGTTTCCGTTGAGTTGGGGCTTTGTTTTTTTGGAAAGAAGTTGAGTTGTGATTTGAACGGGCAAGACTGGAGAAAGAAATGATGAAATTTTTTTTAAGGATCTAGTGTTCTTAAGTGTATTGCAGATTATGTACTCATTTGGCGTGGCAGCTTCTAATTGGGTGCTGTAAATTGTAAAAGATGGCATTTGCAGCCCATCCGGATGTAAGGGGCTTGTATGTTCCATGTTTCTGTTGAGCTGGAGCCCAAAAAAAGTTTGTTCTTTTCAAGGTTGAGCCTCAAAGACAACATAAATTGAGGCCTATCTGTAAATTGGGCCATGATAGCCCAGTCTTGTTAACCTTGGGCCGCAGATGACCTTTGTCCAATAACTATCGCTTGAAAGCCTTATAAATCCGTACCAATTTTACACGGAATCCCAACGTCCATTATAATGTTGCACTATATATATATTTCTCTATTTTTTTTTTTTTTGTTTTTTGGGTGTTCTTAAATCTTGGAAATCAGTTGATGTTCATAACCAGTCCAATTTTCCGGCTTTTTTGCTTTCCTGGTAGCCTTTTAGGCATATTTGTTGAGACACATCCTCCCAAAGCAATCTTGAGCGTCCATCTGATTTGATGAGTCCTGATTAACACATTCTCCCAAAGACATTAACACGTCATCTTCTTGGTCTGTGACTGAAAAAGCGTTTTCTTTCTCTTTGGGTCGTCCCTTCCCCAAGTCCATGAGCTGCAGGGGCGGGCGTGGGCTGAATCTGGACTTGGGCTGAAGGAACCCAACAGAAAAGCCTAACCCGTGAATTGTGATGAACTAAAAATAGGCCAGCCAGCAGACCCATGTAACCATTATAGGCTTATAGTTACAGGCCCATTTCACCATTACTGGCTGAAATATGCTTGTGTTTACCTGTTAGATGAGTTTTGCTTTCTCCCTTCTTTTTCTACTTCATATTCCTTTTTCTTTTCTTTTCCTTTTAAATTTTTTTCTAGAAGTTGATTGATTTGATTGAATGGAGTTTCATTCATGGGTTTCTCTTTGTCCATCTCTACATATACTTCCATTCAACAAAGCTGAAGATGCCAAATTCTTTGCAAGCTGATTAAAAATACCAAATCCTCGATCTTTCTGGTCTATAAGCTAGTGTTTGGCAAAGGAGTGTGACCAGATCCAAAAAAAAAAAATCAAAATTAATCTCAACATTTTTATCCATCCATTTTTATCTAGTGTAATTAATTAATTAATTATTTTTTTCCCAATTTTGAAGAGGATAGAGAGAGCAGCATAATGCATGCATGGGCATGCAAATGGGATTGCTTCCAATATATTAATGTAGAAAAGTGGGCGGTGGGCAACCTAATTAAGGGTCCGTTTGGGAGTACGATTATAATAAGTACGATTTTAAAAATTGTGTTTCTGAAATTGCTACTTTTTAAAATTGCACAGGTGTTTGGTAAAACATGTTAAAAAGTACTTTTTTTTATCAATTGAGTGTTTTGGTAAAATTAGAATATAATTGCGATTTCAGGCCAAATAGGAAAATATTGTCCCAAATATTTTTTTTAGGCGAAATCGTGATTTTAGTTTAAATTCGCACTTTTTCAAATAAGCACCATTTAGTTAGCTTATTGAAATTGCAAATTTTTTCACGATTTTAAAATTTGCGTTTTTAAAATCACAATCTCAAACCTCCAAAATTGCGATTTGGTTTAAAAACGCATATTATTTTTTTAAAAATGCACTCCCAAATGAACCCTAAGTAGACTCACCAAAATTATTTTTTTTTTTTGTTTGGTGAGTTTAAATTACTTTAAAAATTTTAAAAAAAATCTCCCACGGTGCATTAGTAAAATGGTGATTTTTGTTTACAATAAAATCAGAATAACGAGAGTGAAAGGGTTAGAAAAAGATATAAAACAATATTTGAAACATAATAGTGAAAGTGAATAGCTAAAATGTAAAGTTGACGAGGGTGCTTTAAAGAAGTTAAAAAAAAAAAAAGAAGAAGAAAAATATGGTTTTTAATTAATTTAGTTAGTAAAATTTAATGAGAGTACTATTCAAAGAATATTAAAACCGAATATTCAAACTAATGATACCTCAATGGTACCTAGTCAAGGTGAAGGAGGGCTCACGGGATTCAAACCGAAAATTTCACACTGTAAATTTAGAGTGGGAAAGAAAGAGTGAGGTAGGGGTGTCAATGCGGTTACAGTTAGTGGTTAGTGGCAATAACCGCTAACCGTTGCCATTAACCACTAACTGTAACCGCCTTAGCCTAGGGGTGTCAATGCAGGTGGTTATTAACCGTCCACTAACCGCTAACCATTATAACCGCCAACTACCTAACTGTTAACCACTATAACCGCCTAACCGTAACCGCTAACCGCTTTTTATATACTACATTTTTATAATTATAATTATAATAATATTTATACATATAACATAATCAATTAATCATTAATGATTAAATCACATTTTTGTTTTAGATAATTAAATCACAATTTGAGTATTAATATATTATCACTATAATTTATATGATTATATTACATGAACAATTAGTCATAAAATTATTTGATTATATAGTAACAAATTATACATACATATTCATAAGTTATAAGTTATAAGTATGTAAGTTTATACTAATACAACAATGAAAAATTAAATATTTAAAGACTTAGTTCCAATGTATGTTATCAACTTATAAGTCTATATATGTTATAAATTAGAATTATATATTAATTATACATATATGCAATCATGCATATTGAATAATATAAATGATAAAGTTCAATACTTAATAATATGATTCAATAACAATTCAAATACTTATTAAAGTTAATAATATTATTAATGTACAATGATAATGTAATGCGTATAATATCAAATTAATTAATTAATTGACATTAGATTAAACAATATGTTAACGTTACTTATAACCATAATTGAAGTATTAATGTATTATCATTATAATTTATATGATTATATAATAACAAATTATATATATAATATTTATATATGATATGTTTGTAACTTTGTAATAATATATGATATGTTATGTAATAATATTTATATATATATATTAGCAACAAGTAACATAAACTATATAAGCAACATTTCAGCAAAAAAAATAAAAATTACATAAGTAACATAATTATTAATTAGTTTATAATTACATATTAACTAGCTCTGTAAGTACTTATATCATACATTCGTATTCTAATATTTTATAATTTAATATATATTAAGTAATTATGCATATTGCATATATGTTGTGTTGAATTTTTTTTTTTTAATATTCTGTGTTTTTTTATTTTTTATTTTTAAAGTTAACTGGTTATGATTTAATATTTAAGGAATTTTTTTTAAGTACAAGTAAATATAAATTTGGGGTCAAATATTTTTGATTTTTCAATATGGGCTCTTTTTATAGAAATTGGGACAAAAAAGACACTAAAAATATAAAAAAAAACAAATAAGTGTAAAAAAATGCTACAGTATTAATAAAGCTCAATTTTGAAAAAGAGGTTAGCAGGCGGTTACTTATTTCACTAACCACTAACTGGCAGTTAACTGCTAAACAGTTAGCGGTTGCAGTTAGTAAAATCTACTAACCGCTAAGGCGGTTATAGTTAGTGGTTATTGCCACTAACCGTAACCGCATTGACACGGTTAGCGGTTATTGCTAATTTGCCACTAACCGCAATTAGCAATAACCGCATTGACACCCATACTTTAGCAGTTAGAATATTTCACTAACCACAACCGCTAACCGCCTAGCGGTTAGTGAAATAGGTAACCGCTAAGCATAACCGCATTAACACCCATACTTTAGCAGTTAGAATATTTCACTAACCACAACCGCTAACCGCCTAGCGATTAGTGAAATAGGTAACCGCTCGCTAACCATTTTTTCAAAATTTGGCATTTTTTGGGCTTTTATTAATACTGTAGCATTTTTTTACACTTATTTGTTTTTTGTATTTTTAGTGTCTTTTTGGTCCCAATTGCTATAAAAAGAGCCCATATTGAAAAATCAAAAATATTTGACTCCAAATTTATATTTACTTGTACTTTAAAAAAAAAAAATCCTTAAATATTAAATCACAACCGATTAACTTTAAAAATAAAAAATAAAAAAACACAGCATATAAAAAAAATTCAACACAACATATATGCAATATGCATAATTACTTAATATATACTAAAATATAAAATATTAGAATAAGAATGTATGATATAAGTACTTACAAAACTAGTTAATATGTAATTACAAACTAATTAATAATTATGACATAATTATTAATTATTAGAAGTAAATGTAGTTTATGTTACTTGTTGCTAATATATCATATATATATATATTGTTACAAAGTTACAAACATATCATATATAAATATTATATATGTATAATTTGTTATTATATAATCATATAAATTATAATGATAATACATTAATACTTCAATTATGGTTATAAGTAACACATTGTTTAATCCAATGTCAATTAATTAATTAATTTGATATTATACGAATCACATTATCATTGTACATTAATAATATTATTAACTTTTTTGAATTGTTATTAAATCATATTATTAAGTATTGATCTTTTACATTTATATTATTCAATATGCATAATTGCATATATGTATAATTAATATATAATTTTAATTTATAACATATATAGACTTATAAGTTGATAATATACATTGGAACCAAGTCTCTAGATACTTAATTGTTTATTGTTGTATTAGTATAAACTTACATACTTATAACTTATGACTTATGAATATGTATGTATAATTTGTTATTATATAATCAAATGATTTTATGATTAATTGATCATGTATATAATCATATAAATTATAGTGATAATATGTTAATACTCAAATTGTGATTTAATTATCTAAAACAAAAATGTGATTTAATCATTAATAATTAATTGATTATGTTATATGTATAAATATTATTATAATTATAATTATAAAAATATAGTATATAAAAAGTAGTTAGCGGTTATGGTTAGTAAACCCTATAACCGCCTAACGGTTATAGCGGTTAGCGGTTAGACGGTTAGTGGTTATAACGGTTAACAGTTGGCGGACAGTTAATAACCGCCCGCATTAACACCCCTAGAGTGAGGGTTTGGGCTAAATTTTTATCTAATTAAACGGTAGGGGTGATGGAAATGAGTTGAAATTTTTAAAATTGAAGAAAATATTGAGTAAAATTTCCCGGAAAGAAAAGAAAACTTGATGCCATTAATTCAATGGTCAACGACTCTATGTACACCGCAGAAAGACGTCGTGGTGATTACGCAAAACCAAATAGCAACTACTCGTCGTCTCTCTATGCCCCATTAGAGAGAGATGGAGAGTGGGATATACGTGGACCCAACCAAATCTCCCATTAGTGGTTATTGGAATT
Source organism: Carpinus fangiana (assembly GCA_006937295.1). NCBI lineage: Eukaryota > Viridiplantae > Streptophyta > Magnoliopsida > Fagales > Betulaceae > Carpinus > Carpinus fangiana. Next base: position 29,561,623 of record CM017325.1, read on the forward strand.
GCAGGGGCCACGCCTGGATTGATACAAGACGACTGCGGAAGCCAAGAAGGACGTCCCTTTTCACTGCTTGCCTTCACATACGGTCAAGCCAGCCTTTTTTGAACACTTTAAACCAATTTATTTAAGGTTAATTAATACGATCAACAAGTTAAATTAAAATTAAGGTATTTGTGAGCTTTATTTATGCAACAAAATTACCTTAATTCGGTACATTATGCATGTGGGTCACTTTTCTTGGCAGTCCTTCATTGATGGCAGATGCACATTAGCTGTGCCCAACTGGAATTCTTGTGCATGTGTTTGGACTGAGAGCCTGTCGAAGGCAGGTTCACAGACTGACTTTGATGGGTTTGGACTGTCATGACTCATGATCTCTAGCCTTTTTCAAAATAATTTATGTTGAGAACAAGGGAAATTAAAAAAGGGTTCAGGCAAGCAATTAAGCAATTAACAGGGAGGAGGAAAAAAAGAAGAAAACAAATACGCACACCTCCTTGCTAAGTCCGCAGTGCAGTCCGACCTGAATCAGACGTGGAGCAATATGCCTCCGGCTTGTCTACAAGAGGTGCTCACCTTGGAGTATCTTGCTTTAGCTAATTGATTTGTGTTACTAAGAATATCCCATCCTCTTATAGCATTCTACTTTTGCAAAACCTAGTGGGGGCAGTGGGAGGGTGCTGCCTTTAAGGTGGCGCCACCGGCTATCCGTTGAGGCCATTAGGAAGAAAGTAGAATGTTCTTGAGAGGTGGTGCTTTTTCTTTAGTCTGGAATGGTCCTACGAGTTGTATTGGGAGAGCAGTGATTACCCTTTTCCTTTTGATTATTAATAGAAGAGATGATGATTTTCTTTCCAAAAAAAAAATAATAATACTGTTATGATTCTAAATATCTTAATATGATTTAAGTGCAATCTTCGGTGGTGTTTGGTAACCGCATTGGCGTTGGGGTAGACACTGTTCAGCAGGCGTGGTTACTGTGCAATTTTTGTCTTTTTCTTAATAAATCTACAAACAATGTTAGACCATTATGCTAAATTACCGAAATACCAATTTCCTTAGTTTTATGTTTCTCCACCAAATTTCTTCACCAAACGTATTTTATGCACAGTGACCCATCGAAAAATTTCGGCGAGGACGAGAAAGTGAAGGAGGTAAGGCCGATGTGGCAGCCACCAACGGTCAAACTAAAGAGCGTTGAGAGAGGAGCAAGGGTTGTCATCGACTTAGCTTCTCTTCTCAAACACCACCCGAACGCGTTTTATGCACAGCAACCCATTTTACTTATCCGCTCACAAAATTCAAAAACAAATCAACGAACAAAAAAGTATAATCAAATCAACATCCCAAGTATTCAGAAAAAATCTAGAGCCACCAAACCCCAAAAAACCAAAAGAAAGATTATCGACCTTATGGGCATCGCTGGGAAAGCCATAAGGAAGTGGTCGTTGGCGATAGTGACAGTAGGGAGAGGAGAGGACGCATAGTGCAGGTGGAGGAGAAAATTGGTTAGGGAGGAAAAATCCGAACCATTCTGACGGGAGTTGATGGATGGGTTCGTTGGCAGTGATGAAGGTGAAGGCGGGGAGACGCACGGTGGGGAGAGGATATCACGACTCCAGTGCCGATGCCGGTGGGGGAGAAATCCGAACCATTCTGGTGGGAGCTGATGGACGGGTTCGTAGGCGGCGATGAATGTGAAGGTGGGGAGATGCACGGTAAGAGAGGAGATCACGACGCCGGTACTAGTGGGGGAGAAAATGGGCTTGGTAAGAAAATGGGGAAAACAAAAAATGGGTATGGGGGATGGGTTTTGACGCGGAAGAAATTGGGGGGACCCCCAATTTCTGACCCAAATATCTCCGTCCTTTTCCATATCTCCTTCATTTTCCATCACTTATCTGAAGCTTTTTTCGTAAGGGTGAAGATGGAAGGGGATTAGCAGGGGGTTGAAGTCCTTTGTGGTCGTCTAGTTGGGAAACAACGAAAAAGACGATTTAAGGATAAAATCATCGTTTTTTGCCTGACAAAAAATTTGAAACTAACGTTACTGTTTGGTCAAAGCATACGGTAAGTCAAAACTCGCACAGTATCCACTCGAACACGGTTACCAAACGAAGCCTTAATGTTTATAGTTCTTTAGTGACCCTATTATAGTAAAATTATTTATGCTGCTACCAAACATTGTCTTTCTATAATTGACGCCGCCATCGGTGAAGCCCAATCAACATTGCTAGCATCTAAAGTGACTTATTCTCGCAGGATTTATTCTTTAAGTCTAGGAGGAGATAGCATCAACATCATACTTGCCATTCAACAACCAAATTTCTTCTTAGGTTTCACCTTTATTATTTCTAATATTAATGTGAAGTTATTTTTGTATAGGTAGAAAGCTTGTAAAGTCTCTAGGAATGCAAATTATTAAGCACATTATTTAGTTTGATGTGCTGTTTTCAATCTTGTGTTTGAAAGCATTTTCAATTAATTTTTCATTCTTTCTTCCATCCGGTCTTAACCTAAAAAAAAAAAAGGGTTTTGAGTATCATTTACGAGAAATCAAAATCTAAAGGTCAGGTACTAAGCTTCCCAACGAATCACATATAATCCCTAAGACGATCCAACGGTGTATGTGATTTTATGTAATTTAATAGCGACCGTGAAAAGAGTTATATTCCATTAAAGCTAGGAAAGTTTCCGTTAAAGCCTTATCTGCACCAAAAAAAAAAAAATCCGAAGTTAACGAAATTAGGTTGATTTTGTGAATTAGTTGACAGCTCAGCGACGGTCCTATTTTAAGTAATAGGAAATAATCTTATCTGGCTGAAACCAGAAAAAATAGAAAAAGTTTTGGTCTAATATCTATTGTGACATCAGAAGATAAGTTGCGTTTCAATTCCAAAGACAACACTATCACGCACCTATCTCAATTCCATCAGGCTGTTTATAAGTTCTAGATATTATTTTATGAGGGATGATAGGGACCCAATTTTTTTGCCCAATTTTTATCATTTTTATTTTTTTAAAAAAAAACAAAGTAAAAAATAAAAAAAGTGTCTAAATAAATAATATATATTTTTTGTCATTATTTTTATTAGTATTTTTTTAAAAATGAAAATTGCATTTTTCTAAAGAAAAATGGTCATTTTTTTTATGAAAAATGACCATTTTTATGAAGAAAAATGTAATTTTCATTTTTAAAAAAATATCAATAAAAATAATGACAAAAAAAATATATTATTGCTTTAGACACTTTTTTTATTTTTTACTTTATTTTTTTTTAAAAAAATAAAAAAGATAAAAGTTGGACAAAAATTAGACAAAAAAGTTAGGCCTTTAACATTTTCCTTATTTTATTGTCCTTTGTTTTCCGAAAAGTTGCAGTATATACAACCTTTCATTTACTGCAACCTTTCACTTCCTTTTGTCTTTTGCTCCTTTGTAAAATTCTCTATATATATGTTTCAAAAAAAAAATTTCTCTATATATACAATGAGACACTCCCTCAAAAAGTGAACTGGTTTTATTAATTATATTGTGTTATTATAATATCTATATATACACCAGCTAGGACAGTAGAAAAGCTCCATCCTTTCTTCAGATTGGTGTATGTGTCCATTACCATAGGGAGAGTTATAATAGGTTTCTTCTTCCTCTGGCTCTAGTTGTCTCATACGGTAGACATCAGAGTCTCTTTAGCCATTCTTCTCTCTTTTCAAATTTGACGTGAAAAACCAGTGAGAATGCCTGCCGTAGGAGGAATTCCGGCTGGTGTGCCCGGGAGGGAGTACCCGGGAAGCCTCACTTCATATGTGCTTGTAACATGTATTGTGGCGGCCATGGGCGGTTTGATTTTCGGCTACGATATTGGAATTTCTGGTAAAGAACACCCATTGAGTCCAAATCTTGATCAACTGTTTGAATTATTTTTTTTTTTGAATGTTGGTGGCGATTTATAATGTGTTATTTTTGGTTTTTGATAGGTGGGGTCACGTCCATGGACACGTTCTTGATAAAGTTCTTCCCGTCGGTGTACCGGAAGAAGCATTCGGAGAAGAATTTCGACCAGTACTGTCAATATGACAGCGAGACCCTGACCATGTTCACGTCGTCGCTGTATTTGGCTGCTGCCGTCTCATCGATCGGAGCGTCCACTATAACACGTAAATTCGGACGAAAGTTGTCCATGCTGTTCGGAGGTGTGCTCTTCTTCGTGGGTGCTATCCTTAATGGCTTTGCCCAAGCGGTCTGGATGCTCATCGTTGGCCGAATTTTGCTTGGTCTCGGTATTGGGTTTGCCAATCAGGTATTGTGTTTATCCGTTTCCTGATCTGGGATCATAATATTTGCTGGGTTTATTGGGTTTCTCGTTGGATCGAGTTGGATGAAGAATTTATGGTGTTTCGATATTATTTGTGTTTTTGTTTTGGTTCATTGAAAGTTGTCGGTAGAGAACAGAAAGTGTGCTGTATGAAAACAAGTATGAAGCACAATGCTTTATTTCATCCCTTTGGTTGTGAGATCATGCTTTCACTTTCTTTTCTTTTTTTCCTTTTCTTTGAGGGTTTTTGGTTGAATGTCTTTTTGTTTTATTTTTTGTTTTTCTTTTCTTTCAGATCTTCTATTTATTGCAATGAGACAATTGCTTGGAATGTTGACAAAAAAGAATTTCTGATACCAAGTTTTTCTGATCCGAATATGGGCTTCTAAACTCTTTGTTTGCTTTTTGGCTGCAGAGTCAGAGATATGGGCTTATACTCATCTGAGTCATCTCTGCTTCTCTCTCTTTTCTTTTTTCTTTTTTTTTTGACATGTCTGCACTCTCTCTCTTTTTATTTGTGCTTTGAGCTTTGTAAGTAGAATTTTGAACTGTTTGGTTTCCGAGAAAAGATGACCATGATTCCTTTCCCCCCCCCAATATACAAACGGAAATAGCCACTAATAGGTGGGGCGGGAGAGAAGACTTTTGACTAACCGAAGTCTTAAACTTCGCCCTTTCTAATTTACAATTATGTTCCCAAAAAGTCATTTCTATATGCCATAATTTCTTTGCAATGACATCACTGTTGTGCACTCCTTTTCCGCCATAGTTTACTTACGGATTCCACGGCGTTGAATTAGATATATGCAATTTGATAGCGGCTCAATCAGTCAAGTATATGGTATTGTTCGGAAAACTACACGATGACACGGCATTGTAGCCCATGATACTGTAGTAACAGTGTGAACTGATTCTTGACTGCTGCAATTAATGTGTATGTTAGACTTGTCTTTCCGTTAAATGACCATAATACCCCCAAGCAAATAAATAAGTTTTGGCCTTATTCAAAAAATAGAGGATATTATGGTTATTTTGACGGACAAATTAGCCTGACGCACGTCAAGTGCATTTGTTTTCTTGCTTGATTTTTTCATTGATAATTAAAGACTTTAGGCCTTGTTCGGCAACCTTCCACACTTTCACCAACGCCCCCAGGACACTGAACAATGTTTGTTGCTTTTTGCCAAGCTACCTTGACATGCTTAGGCTAATTTGTCCGTCAAAATGACCATAATACCCTTCATTTTCTAAATAAGGCTAAAACTTGTCCATTTGCTTGAGGGTATTATGGTCATTTACCGGGAAGACAAGCCTGATGCACACATTAATTAAAGCAATCAAGGATCAGTCCACACTATTGCTGCAGTGCTGTGTCATCGTATAGTTTGCGGAACAATACCAAAGAAGCATGACAACTTGACACCAACATGGGCCCAGCCTGAGAACGACGTGCAGTTCATTTATTCCCATCTAATTATTATTTGTTAATTACAAAATTAAAATATTGGTTTAGCTGTTAATTTTGGCCATTTGTTTTTGTAATTACAGGCTGTGCCACTCTACCTCTCTGAGACGGCTCCTTGCAAATTCAGAGGTGCTCTAAACATTGGGTTCCAATTATCAATCACAGTTGGTATCCTTATTGCCAATGTGTTGAATTACTTCTCTGCCAAGATCAAGGGTGGCTGGGGATGGCGGTTGAGTTTGGGTGGAGCCGTGGTCCCTGCCCTTATAATCACCATTGGATCACTAGTCCTTCCTGATACACCCAACTCCATGATTCAGCGTGGTAAACATGATGAGGCCAAAACTCAACTAAAAAGAGTTAGAGGTGTCGATGATGTTGAAGATGAGTTCAGTGACCTTGTTGCGGCAAGTGAAGCATCAAGGCTAGTTGAGCACCCTTGGACTAATTTGTTGCAAAGAAAATACAGACCCTACCTCTCCGTGGCCATCTTAATTCCCTTCTTTCAGCAGTTCTGTGGAATCAATGTCATCGTGTTCTATGCACCTGTTTTGTTTAACACCATTGGATTCGGAGATAATGCTTCCCTCATGTCTGCTGTGATTACCGGCGCTGTTAATGTTGTTGCAACCTTGGTTTCAATTTATGGTGTTGATAAGTGGGGAAGAAGGTTCCTTTTCCTTGAGGGTGGAACCCAAATGCTCATATGCCAGGTACGTCTCTTCCACTAATGCTATACAAGTTTAAAATGCTCATATGTGACCATTAATGTCTATTTTGATTTCTGGATGCGTGTAGCTTGTTGTTGCAATTTTAATTGCTGCTAAATTTGGAGTAAATGGTAATCCTGGTGAGTTGCCCAAGTGGTATGCAATTGTTGTGGTGCTTTTCATTTGCATCTACATAGCGGGATTTGCCTGGTCTTGGGGTCCCCTCGGGTGGCTGGTGCCTAGTGAAATTTTCCCTATGGAAATCCGATCTGCTGCTCAAAGTATAAACGTGTCAGTGAACATGATCTTCACATTTGTTGTTGCTCAAGCCTTCTTAGCAATGCTGTGCCACATGAAGTTCGGGTTGTTCCTCTTCTTCGCCTTCTTTGTGGTGTTGATGTCCGTTTATATCTTCTTCTCCTTGCCTGAGACAAAGAATATCCCAATTGAAGACTGGTCCAGATTCGTGAATGATGATTGTTAGAAAAGTTTTCTCCGTGGTGGATTTGTGACTTAGAGTAGGACTCCGATATTCTAATACAATCCTAATTGGAATATATTTTGTACTAATTAATTAAATAGCACTTGCTATTTAATTAATATTTTTATAGGACAATTCTTTGTCCCTTGGGCCCATAATTAGATGGACTCATAGTGTGGATTTATTCTCAACGGTAACCCTCAAATTCTCTTAGTCGAGGTACTTGGGTAATGGGAATTTAGTCAAAGCCTTCATGCGGCTTGCTGTTTGATCTTGTCCAAGACTTGTGTCTCCTGGTGAGTGTGCTCTCTTCATCTCTGTTTTTGGCATTGCCTGAGTTCCCTGAAGCACCCCCCGTTCTATCATTTGCCCGAGGTTAAACCTGTCATAGTATTGAGACATTCGGGGATCATGTCCGGTCCTTTCTTCAAATCATCAATAATCCAAGGCGTAATCTAGCGTCTTCCTTTCAAGTCATCTGGGATTGATACTCGAATATTATGCAAAGACACCCAAGGATCATGCTCGAGTCTCTTCCAAGTCATCTGGTAATCTGAAGGCGGATCTGGCGCCTTCTCTGGAATGGCCTTTTGACCAACTAGGCTTTGAACCTTTGTTCCCCATTCGCCTTGGGGTGATCCCTTGTTTTTGTCCAAGGTTTTCTCTTTGTCTCATTGTTTTTAACCGGGTTGTCTCCTGTTACTCATTTTTACCCAAGGTTGTCTCCTTGTTGCCGAAAGTTCCCCCCAACTCTTTCCTTTGCTCGGGGTTTAAGCTTGTCATATCCTTGAGACACCCAAGGATCATGCCTGGTTCTCTCTCATATGCCTGTTTTGACAAACTAGGCTCTGAACTTGTATAATAATCTTCTAATAATTCGCAAGTCTTTCAACAAACTAATCTTTGTTCCCCGTTCGCCTTGGGGTGACCCCTTATTTTTATCTAAGGTTTTCTCGTTGTCCTTGTTTTATAAGATTGTCTCCCTATCTATTGTTTTTATCCAAGGTTTTCCCCTTGTCCTTGTTTCAGAGGGTTGTCTCCAGTTTATTTGTTTTTCCTAAGGTTATCTCCTTGTCTTCTTATTTTTTACCGGATTATCTCCCGTTAATTGTTTTTTCCAAAGTTGTCTTCTTGTGTGTCTGTTTTGAAGAGGTAGCACATGGGAAGGGCTTGATACTCTGAAGGGCATGTGAGTAGTGAGTATCAAGCTTTTGTCCAGCTGCGATCATGGACAGAAAAGACATTGATGGATGAAGTTTCCTTCTGGATTTGCTTGTCGTTTAGCCAGTCCTGTCTCCTTTCTTGTGCAGTTTTACATTGGTAGACTGGAAAGGTATTTATGTTTATGCTGATTTTTGTTTTTTAATACAATTTTAATATTTTCGCATCCGTCGAAAGGATTTAGATAATACTGTTTTCAATTATCTTGATTGGATGAATTATTAGTTAGAGAGAATATGTTTGTACACAAATCTACAAGAGAATAAAGAAACACTTCTAAAGTTTTATTGTATTTTGGTGTTTGTTCGATGCTTCTAAAAGAGAATTAAGGTGTTTGTTCCCGCCAGTATGTTAGTGAACACTTTTATGATACATGCAGCCCTTCTCTCTTTTTTTTTTTTCTTTTTTTTTTGAAGTTTTGATTGTATTTTTGCACAAAACGAAACTCATCGAAAATGCTCTTGGAGTTTCTATTCTAATTAGAGAAATACTAATTTTAAAACCGTAAAAAGGATTTTGAGAGAACAAGAGGAAGAGAAAATTTCAATGTGTTTAAAATTGGTATGATATGAATTATCTAATGTCAATTTAGCAGTTTTATTTTTTTTAATTACCAAGTCGTACGATCATAACTATTCAAAAATTAGTAATTATGAACTAATTGATCTGAGCTCCAATGCTTTATGCTAAACATCACGCGTGCTATCAAGGGCGCCTTATAATACTCTCGCACAAGTGCATACCCTAGAGGATTGCTTTAAAGCAATAGCTTAGTATGAACTGGCATTAAAATGTTGACATTATAAGCTTTTTTTTTTTACTTATAAAATAAAAAAATGTTGACACACCATCAACATTGGTGCTTTTTAAGAGAATCACATTTGGTGCTTTTTTTCCTAAGAAAAAAGAACAACAATAAGAAGAAACAAATTAAACACAGGGACACATGGATGTGATGGAACTTGACAAGTAGCCATTGATACACGACAGGTGGACCCTTTGAAAACATTTTTGTGATGTGAACCAGAGACTGGGCCCTCTTTTTGGGTTCTTTCTGGATCCAGCTCCTCTTTGGACCGGATGGGAGACTGGATGGGAGCCGGTTGATGGCTAGGATATCTCTTCTTAGAGATCCTAGAAGAGATCCTAAGGCCATCAACTTGCCACATGACGAATTATAAAATAAATTTTAAAAAAAAAATAAAAAAAGGGTGGCTAGCCACCCCATCTTTGCCACAGGGGGTGGCCGGCCACCACATTTTAGGACAGGGGGTGGCAGGGTGGGCCAGATGGGGGTGGCTGAACCACCCCCAAGGCCCCCCAAAGGTCAAATCAAAAAAACCCCAAAAGCCCACCAGTCAACGCCGCTGCCGTGACCGCTTCCAGAGACCAACTCTGGCACCAGGTACTCATGGGTGCCAACGTAGGACCTCGAAAACGCCGTCGTAGGTTCGGCAACGAACTCGACCACCGATTCCTCCAGATCGAGTTTTGTAGGAACCGAGCCCAAGCTGTTGAAGCTGCGGCTCCTGGTGGTGCAGTGGGCTCGAATCTGCTGTAATGTGGGGGCCACATCGGCCATGAAGCACGAGTCAAAGTCTGACAGCATGATATGGCTATCTTCACGAAGCAAAACGATCTCCAGTTTCATATCCCAGTAAACAACGCTGAGAGCGTGCAAATACTCCAAGGCTACTAAGACCTTGACGGCGAAGAATCTGACGGCCTGAAGGGGGAGGTGGTTGCTGGGCTGTTTGCAGAGGAGGGAGTGGAGGTCCCTGCCGAGATGGAGTTTGCCGTCGGAGGATATGTTGGTTGCAGCTTTGATAGCAGCACAATGCGGGTTGGAGCTGCGGTGGGGATGGCTGTAACGGCAGTGGAGGTGGAGGTGGAGGAGGAGAGGCGGGATTCATTGAAGCTAAGAGTCAAGCTGCTATATGCTAAGCTGTTGTAGGCGCTGGAGCAAGCAAAGGTGTGGTCGCTGGTGGCAAAGGTGCAGCTAGTGAAGCTGAGGTCAAGATTTGAAGGGAAATTAGAATGAGAGTAGCACTCCCATGGGGGTAGCAACGCCACCCCTTGTCCTAAAATGTGGTGGCGGGCCACCCCTGTGGCCAAGATGGGGGTGGCTAGCCACCCCTTTTTTATATATTTGTTTTTTATTTTTAATTATTTTATTTTTAAAAGTAAAATAATAAAAAAAAAATTTTAATGCGCCACATGGTAGGTTGATGGCCTTAGGATCTCTAATGAGAGATCCTAGCCATCAACTGGATGCTCTCCAATCTATTTTGAACTGGAGAGGATCCTTGTCTGTTCTTTCATTGGGACAAGGATCATCTCCAGTCCAAAATGGACTGGAGGTGATCCAGTTGATGGCCAAGATCTCTTCAGAGAGATCCTAAGGCCACCTACTGGACACGTGTCCCACTAAAGATAATAATAATAATTTATTATTTTATTTTAAAAAAATAAATGAATAATAAAAAAATTATTATTAATATTAAAAAAAGTAATGGTGGCTGGCCACCACATATTGAGGCATGAGGTGGCTGAAGTCACCCCATAGGCCGATTGGGGGTGGCTTGGCGCCCCCCCTCCCCCCAATGGCCATTGGGGGTGGATTAGCCAACCCCAAGGCCAAATAAAAAATTGACAAAAAATGGGTTTGGCCATTGGGGGTGGCCGATCCACTCCTAAGGGCCATTGGACTAGCCCCAAGGGGTGGCTTCGGTCACCCTCAGGCCAAACATTGGCCCTTGGGGGTGGTCTGGCCACCCCAAATGTAAAAAATCAATTTTTTTAAATCTTTTTATTTGGCCTTGGGGGTGGCCGATCCACCTCCAAAGGCCATGGAGGTGGCCGAAGCCACCCCCCAACCGGCCCATCCCTATGTCCAAAAATGTGGTGGCCGGCCACTCCCTGTGGCCAAGATGGGGTGGCCAACCACCCTTCTTTTTTTATATTTGTGTTTTTAATTTATTTTTAAAAGTAATTATAATAAAATATTTTTATTTTTTAATGTGTCACGTGGCAGGTTGATGGCCTTAGGATCTCTAAGGAAAGATCCTAGCCATCAACCGACTCCCCTCCGGTCCAAAATGGATTGGAGAGGAGCCGAATCCCTTTCATTGTGGGTCTGGGATGTAAGATAATGTTATGTTTTCTTTATTTATTTACTTATTTCAAAATTATCTTTCCTCTATTTTTAGATTATATGTATCTTTTTTTTACCCTTTTCAGTCGTCGAAATAAAACGAATTGTAATTTGTATGTTTCTGTTGAGCTGGAGCCCAAAAAAAGTTTGTTCTTTTCAAGGTTGAGCCTCAAAGACAACATAAATTGCGGCCTGTCCGTAAATTGGGCATGATAGACCAGTCTATGTTAACCTTGGGCCGCAGATTACCTTTGTCCAATAACTATCGTTTGAAAGCCTTATAAATCCGTACCATTTTTACACGGAATCCCAACGTCCATTATAATGTTGCACTATATATATTTCTCTTTCTTTTTTTTTTTCTTTTTTTTTGGGTGTTCTTAAATCTTGGAAATCAGTTGATGTTCATAACCAGTCCAATTTTCCGGCTTTTTTGCTTTCCTGGTAGCCTTTTAGGCATATTTGTTGAGACACATCCTCCCAAAGCAATCTTGAGCGTCCATCTGATTTGATGAGTCCTGATTAACACATTCTCCCAAAGACATTAACACGTCATCTTCTTGGTCTGTGACTGAAAAAGCGTTTTCTTTCTCTTTGGGTCGTCCCTTCCCCAAGTCCATGAGCTGCAGGGGCGGGCGTGGGCTGAATCTGGACTTGGGCTGAAGGAACCCAACAGAAAAGCCTAACCCGTGAATTGTGATGAACTAAAAATAGGCCAGCCAGCAGACCCATGTAACCATTATAGGCTTATAGTTACAGGCCCATTTCACCATTACTGGCTGAAATATGCTTGTGTTTACCTGTTAGATGAGTTTTGCTTTCTCCCTTCTTTTTCTACTTCATATTCCTTTTTCTTTTCTTTTCCTTTTAAATTTTTTTCTAGAAGTTGATTGATTTGATTGAATGGAGTTTCATTCATGGGTTTCTGTTTGTCCATCTCTGCATATGCTTCCATTCAACAAAGCTGAAGATGCCAGATTCTTTGCAAGCTGATTCTTTCCATATCCTCAATCTTTCTGGTCTATTAGCTAGTGTTTGGCAAAGGAGTGCTTTTTTTTTTTTTTTTTTTTTTTTTTTTCCTATAAATGATATTTAATAGGCTTTTATACATTGTCATACAAAATTATTTCATTGTCATTAATTTTTTTTTCTTTTTACAAACTCTTATCGATCTAAATGTTAATTTTTATTGCCACGTTATTATAGCTGTATAACAATAGTATAAGAGTTTACTAAATAAGATTAGTATGCTTAGAAACAATATAATAAATACGTTCAAAATTGTGTGATTTCATTGCAAACAACCTGTTTGAATATATGCATCCGAGATTAACAAACAGCCTTTTTTATTTATTTATTATTATATATCGAAAAAGGCAATAATATATGGAAAACGGAAATAAAAATTAATAAATAGAGCATGCAGGGCCAAATTTCAGCTATTTAGAAGGAGTGCATAATGATGAAGCATCCTCTTTGCCATGCCCTGGAGGTTAGACTCCAGATAAGAGACCAGATCTTCAATTCTCCACCCTTCAATCGGATCACTCACGAACGACCACTCGATCTTGCACCCACGTCCGCCATCATCGTTGATCGGCAATACTATCATTGTTGCCACGTATGACTTTATGCCGGTGTTATTCTCTACGACCTCGTAGCTCAAGCACCGTTTGATGGGATCAATCGCAAGCAGCTTCTCCTTGGCCCAGTTGATCGTCACCCCATCATCACGGCCGCCGGAAGACGATGTTACTGTGGCGGCGCAGTAGCGGATCAGGCCAGGCTGGCCAGGGACCCCATCTACTTGGTAACACGTGTCAATACTAGGAAGCCATTTGTGTAGGTTGCAGAAGTCCTCCAAGAGAAGCCAGACTTGTTGTGCTGTCGGGTTTGCCAGCACGGCAGAGACCTTGCCTTCCCATTTTGACTCTGTTTCCGCTGCCATTTGTGGGAGTGGATGGCAGAGATCGAGTTATGAAGGTATCTGTGGTTCTGTGGGGGTGGGGGACTGGGAGTTATGTATAGGGAAGAAAGACTGAGGATGAGGACAAAAATAAAAATATAAAATTATGGAATTGGAAATTACCAAAAGAACCTCGTCACTGATTATTCAAAGTCTAATGGTTGGGTGGTGAGGTGGGAAAGTGGAAACCCCCCATATTTTGTGCTGATTGCCACTCAAAAAAGAAAAAGATACAATATGGGTCTGTGACATTTCCATGTTATGATAATAATAATAAGAAAAAGGAATCTTTCACATCCCCATGTAATAAATATAATAATAAAAAGGGTTTAGTAAAAGGAAAAATGTAAAATTACATGTGTTTTATCTGAGTTTAAGTACTAATAATTTAGACAAATAATTAACGTAAGTACTTATGTAGTGACTATTGGTAACACATGGCCCAATCCAAAGTAAGAGCACTCGTATCGGGTTTTTGGCTATTTTGTTGAGCTATACAACAAAAAAAACTCCACATCAAACTAACTAAAGTGACTAAAAGTTTGCTGAGCTCTAAATAAATTTATTGAGCACCGTAACTCAACGATCCGTACTTAATAATAATAATAATAAATATCAAATCTTGTCCCATTTCTACTTTGGAAATAGGAAAAGTAGTAACTAAAGCAAAATGTGATTATTTAATTAAAATTTAACTAAATATTTATTAAGCCAAATGTTAATGTCGGAGGTCCATCCTAGTAATGCTTCTTTTGACTCCAGAGTGGGTAAAACCAAAGGAGAACGTGTCCCGGCCGGCCATGAAAGAAGAAGAACAGGAAGCAAAAGTATCAACATTCAACAACATCAACATCAGTTAAATGTGTCTGCCCACGAGCTAGACAGCCTTTCTTGGCTGCCGGAGAGAATATCGGAGCTTTTATACAAAATGCATATATGCTTGTGTATTAAAAAGGAATCTTGCAACCACGGGCTTGGACCTTCAATTCTCTTCTTTCTTGAGTTTGGAAATTATAATTAATTACATTTGAGCTGCCCCTGGCCGGCATTCATGAAAACTAGACAATTTCACGAGGAGAATGTTAATTAGGTTTTTTTTTTGGGTGGTCTTTTGGTGTTTTTCTGCTCTTATGAGGAGATTTTGGCAACTATCACAGAAAATGCACAATCATTTACCTTTCTATGTTAAAGAAATATCTTCAGGCTGTCTAGGGGGATTGTTTAAGTTGCGCTGTTGTTTCATTAAAAAAAAAGAAATACGAGTCTGAATTTTGGCTACGATTAGTAATTTTTTTAACAACTCGCGAATCTCACACGAATTTTAGCATGAAAGTAAAAAAGTTATGGTCAAAGAGTTTAACCCATTTATTCAAATGGTTTGAGTTATGATTAACCTATATAGTCTTATATTCATGTCTCAACACGACCTAAACTTGACACACGATATAATGACTGGTAATTTTTTACATGATTCACGAACTCAACACAAGCCTAATACAAAATTAAAGGGTTATGGTTAAAAAATCGCGAACTCGATATGAACCAATACAAAATTAGAGGGTTAAGATTGAGAAACCGTAAACTCGACATAAATTCGCTAATTATGATTGACCAAAATAATATTATACCAATGCTTTGACACAAACCTAAACGTGGCATACGAACAATTAAACCCCTAACTTTGACCACCAATATCCTTTAATGGAAATTTTTAAAATTGATTTGCGTTTCATCAGAATTTAGGAACGATTAAAGTGAAATACAAAATTACAAAAATTAAAAAATTTAAAAAAAAAATAGTAGTTTACGTGTCCCAATGCTGCAGTACTGCATCTTCCATTCTCTTAGCCATGCACTGAAGGCCCACCACCTCATACTTCTTCACCAAATCATCCAGCACCCACCCTTCAACCGGATCAACGGTGAAAGACCACTCGATCACACACCCATCTGCACCTTGTGGAACAATCTTGACCGTTGTAATGTATGACTTGAACCCAATATTGCTGTCCACTATCTCGTAGCTTAAGCTACACCCCTCGTTATCCACTGCCGTTAATCTTTCCTTGGACCAACTAAAGGGCTTGTCGGCGCCGGCGCCGTCGGACGGGATTGAGAATCCGGCGCAGTATCGGATGCAACCGGGCTCCGTTGGTGCCGTGGATGCCGTAGCAAGTGGCAAGGCTAGGAAACCACTTGTGGAAGTTGACGAAGTCCTTGTAGAGAGCCCATATTTGGTCTGCTTTGGCATTTGTTAGTCTTGCACAAACCTTGCCTTCCCATTTTGGCTGTGCCATAACCCATGAGAGAGAGAGAGACGATAATTCCGAGATGAGTTCGAAATTTTAAGAAGTGGGATTTAAAGTATTAAGTATTGTAATATTTGAAAACGTGATTTGCAAAAATATAATTTAAGTGTTTGGCAAAGTAGCAATTTAAAATTGTGCGTTTTAAAAAAGTATGTCATTATGTGCGATTTAAATTTTTTTTTTTTTTTAATTTAATTTTTTAAAACGTAATCCCAAACAATCTATATTATGCGATTTAGTTTAAATTGCACTTTTTGTTTATTGTAATACCAAAGGCACCATGATTTAGTAGATAGATAGACTTCAGTGGTTTTAAGACAATTTTCACGAGATTATCAACATGTGAGAGCGTATTTGAATCCCGTAATATAAAATACTTCATTCCTTATTAGTGTTAGCCACATTGAATGTTAAAGTAATCATTAAGTGATTAAATTTAACTCATTCTATCAGCTTAAGCTTTTTAGGAAAATTGGTGATTTAATATGGTATTAGTCATATCCAAAGGTTTTGGGATCGAACTTTAATTCCATCAAATCACCCCGATTTAAATTAAAGATTTTCAAGTGTTGGGCCTCGGTAATTAAAAGGGAGTTTAAGCTTACGCACGAGGTCATGGAAGAGTGTTAAAGTAATGATTAAGTGATTACATTTATCTCTTTTGGTAATTTAATATGGTATCAAAGTCAAATGTCTCATGATCAAATATTGACTCCGTCAATTTATCCTATTTATATTAAAAAAAAATGGTGATTTAACATTAGGAAAATTATATAATAACTCCTTGGGTCTGCCTTTCAAAATTTTTAAATGCTTATGTTTTTTTTTTCGAAAATTTACTCCTTGGATGTAAGGAAACTACAATAAAATCTCTGCCGTTACACTTTTTGTAACCGCCATTAACAGATCCAAAACGCACCGTTTTGGGAGATTAAAATATTAATTTTTTAAAAAAATTTTTAAATCTAAAAATTTTTTTTAAAAAAAAAAAAAAAAAGGTGAAAGAAGAAGGGTGGCCGATCCACCCATAGGGGGTGGCTGGCCACCCCTTAGGCCACTGGGGTGGCTGGGACACCACCAGACCGGCCGGTCTGATGGTGGCCCAGCCACCCCAGTGGCCTAAGGGGGTGGTCCGACCACCCCCTGTTAAAGAGAGAAAAAAAAAAAAAAAAA
>CM017325.1:29579017-29814227 GCA_006937295.1 Carpinus fangiana
TTTTTTTTTTTTTTTTTTTTAGATTTAAAAATTTAAAATTAAAAAAAAAATTAATATTTTAATCTCCCAAAACGGTGCGTTTTGGGTCCGTTAACGGCCGTTACCAAAAGTGTGACGGCAGTGATTTTATTCCAGTTTCCTTCCACTCAGGGAGTAAATTTTCGAAAAAAAAAACCTAAGCATTTAAAAATTTTGGAAGGCAGACCTAAGGAGTTATTATATATTTTCCCTTAACATTAAGTTTAATTGATGTTTTGATGAGGGTAGGTCAAACTATAGTTGTATTATTCTTGAGAGTAGGTACTATATATCATAATAATGTTCAATTAAAAATTAAAACAAAAAAATACGCTCAAAGCTTTTTATTTTTTATTTTTATGTGGATTCAACCGGTACTTAATTTTCATATTCTGAATTTGTCCGTTTCAAAAATATATATCCTTCTTTCTTTCTCTTCTTATCCTTATCTCTTCTTTTTTTTTGTCTTTTATTTTTTGGTAGGAGTATCAAGAGTAATTCTAGGAGTCCCTCTTGTGTCCCTCTTGTATTTATCCAATAATGATGTGACTCTTAAAATTACCATTTGATCAAAATCCTATAATAATCAATCACAAGCCTAATTGTGATTTAAGAGCCACATCATTCTTAAAATGACACAAGAGGGACTTGTAACATTACTCGGGGTGTCAATGCAGGTGGTTTTATAACCGTCCGCTAACCACTAACCGCTTAACCATCTTAACCGCTAACTGCTTAACCGCCTAGGGATTAGCAGTTAGCGGTTATTGGTTTGCTAACCGCCTTTTTATGTAATATATTTTTATAATTATAATTATAATAATATTTATACATATAACATAATTAATTGATCATTAAATCACAATTTGAGTATTAATATATTATCACTATAATTTATATGATTATATCACATGATTAATTAATCGTTAAATTATTTGATTATATAATAACAAATTATACATATATAATATGACGTAACTGATGAGTCATAAGTATGCAAGTTCATACTAGTACAACAATTAAGTATCTAGATTCTAGAGGCTAGGCTTAGTTCTAATGTATGCTATAAACTTATAAGTTCATATATATTATAAAATTATAATTACACATTATACATATATGCAAGTATGCATAGTGAATAATGTAAATGTACAATATCAATACCTAATCATATGATTCAATAACAATTCAAATACTTATTAAAGTTAATCATATTATTAATGTACAATGATAATGTGATTTATATAATATCAAATTAAGTAATTTACATTGAATTAAACAATGTGTTACGTATAACCACAATTAAAATATAAATGTATTATCATTCTAATTTATATGATATATAATAACAAATTATACATATATAATATAACATAAGTTATAAGTATACAAATTCATACTAATATGACAATTAAGTACCTAAAAACTTAGTTTCAATGCATGTTAGAAACTTATAAGTCTATATATGTTATAAATTATAATTATATATACATGCATATAAATAATATAAATGTATAAGATAAATACTTAATCATATGATTCAATGACAATTCAAATTAATTATATTATTAATGTACAATGATAATGTGATTCGTATAATATTAAATTAAGTAATTGACATTGGACTCAACAATGTGTTACTTATAACCACAATTAAAGTATTAATGTATTTTTTTTTTTTTTAACAATGTTTTGACCATTTTTTGAAAAAAAAAATTTGAACCATTTGTTGAACAAATTTTTAACCTTTTTTTGAATAATTTTTTTTACCATTTTTTGAACAATTTGTTGACAATTTTTTTTAACTGAACATGCATTTTTTTTTTTTTGTTTTCTTTTGAACAATGACAATTTTTGACAATTTTTTTAACCATTTGTTTACACTTAAAAGCATTTTTTTCTTAAAAAATTAATCGAAGGCAAAAAACAAATGAGGTAAATATATTCATATAAATTAGAAGACAATAAGTTTAATGCAAAAAACAAATTAGGTAAAAGTGCTACAATGATAAAAAAAAGAAAAAGAAGGGGGGCTCAAAACTGAAAATTGGTTATATGTCTATTTTGAGAAAGTCCAAAAAGCCAAAAAAAGAAAAAGAAAAAGAAGAGCTCAAAACGCACAAATTTTAAAAAGTCGTTATAGCGGGTGGTTACATGTTTTACTACACTAACCGGCAGTTAACCGCTAGGCGGTTACGATTGCGGTTAGTGAAATTTAATAATAGCTAAAGTGGTTACGATTAATGATTTTTGTGAATAACAGCTAATCGTAACCGCATTGACACTCATTCTTTTTTGAATAAAAAAGAAAATGGGTCAATATCCAAGGGTCCTTGAATGGGTAAACAAACGTTAGGAGTGGTCCTCTGTTGAATGTTCACATTAAAGGTTGAGGTCGAACGTTCGGTGGTCCCCCATCAAACGTTCGACCAGAGGCTAAAAACTAGGCTTTGGTTGTTCTTAAATATATATTAAAAAAAAAAAAAAATTCTTAAGAAAATGTTTTAAAAGCTCTTGATTTCGAGATAGTGTTTTTTATTTAATTTTTTTATAGTTTTAAAGGGCATTGAAAAATTAAATGCAAAAAAGTTATACCTGAGAAATTCCCCATTTATTTTAACACAAAATACTATGATATTATTTATAATAGAATGGTATAAGGAGGAGTATGTCTAAAAGTTTGATACTCTAGAAGACTAGAATAATAGTTTGAAAAATAAAGTGGAATTTTCTCTTTAAAAATTCAATTCGATTGCAAGGAATAAGGATGCATCGTCTATGTCGGGGACTCGGTCTGGAATCACCATTAGAACGTACGCAGCCTCGTTTTCCATACACCCCATATCGTGCTATTTAAAATCTATTATTTTGGTGTATTAAATTTTTATTTTGTTTTAATTAAGATTTTTTGTTAAATTTTAAGAAAATGGTACAAAATTTAAAGGGTATAAAGGTATTTTTACTATCTCATTTAATTCCAATATTTAACAGAAAAAGGTAATTAAAACGAAATAAAAGTTTAATACACAAAAATGTAAAACTTTAAACATTAGAAAAATATTTATAAAATGCACGATATTTCAGGGGTTAAGTTACCCCTAAAAAATAAAAATAATGAGAAGAAGAAGAATTAATAAATAATAATTTTTAATATTCTCTTCCTTTTTATTATTATTTAAATAAAAAATTATTACAAAATATTTTTTTTTTCATTTTTTATATGGGGTTTGCTAGGGGTTCTTCCCGTAGTGTTTTCTTGGTGTTATCTCAGTCTTACATAGAACATGATTTAAGAAAAAATAAAATTGTAGTACCGTTTTTTTGCCAACCAATTAATTTTTTTGAGTTAATAGTTAGGTTATAATACTTTAAAACTTGTTTTTGGATTCAAAATTAAAACCTAAGGGTGAAAGGTTAATCATTTAGGGATGATATCACCCAAAATAGATTTGATCATCATAAATTTGGTGTTAATGCCTTAAATTTGATGCTAATGCATAAAAAAATCGGTGGTGGAGACCACTACAATTTTATTTTTTCTTAAATCATGTTTTACGTAAGACTGAGAGAACGCTAAGAGAACCTACGGGAAGAACCCCTAGCATTTTCCTTTTTATATCAAATATTATTACTTTTATACTTTTTCAATATAAATATATATGTATATATATATTTCATATCAATCAATTTTTCGTATACAAAGTAACAAAACCAACCCAAAGCCGCTCCTCCTCACATCTCCCAACCCGAAGATTTCAAATTTTCTCTCTCTCTCTTGGGCTCACAGCCTTTTCTAATTTGGATTTCACAAAAGCCTCAGAGATAGATTTGTTCTAGAAGCTTCACGAATCTACCGGTACAACATAGCCACAAAGCCCCATCCCTCTCCATGGATCACCCTTACGATGCCTGAGCTGCGTAGCCGAGCACGCACGAACCAGGCATCCGACAACCCGGATCCGAACCCGATTAACCGACAACTACATAAACCCGACTACAAGAATAAGCTCCCAAACGTACCAACTCGCTTGAGAAGGCGAACCCAGCGGAACCGGAGGAGTAACAAGAACGCGATCGGCGTCGGTGAGAGGAGGAGAGGCCGCAAGGTTGTCAACGAAGCGAGGCCGTTGAAGGACGACGAAGAGGGAGGAGAGGAGGAGGAGATTAGGGTTTTGAGAGAGGGAGGTGGGGAAAAAGCCATGGATGACTGCGATAGCGGCGGCGCCGGCGGCCAGAGCGGCAACAAGGGCCCGGGGGCCGAGGATGAAGGCAGCACTGCTCCTCTCCCTGAGAAGGTTTCCTTCTATTCTCTAATTTCGTGTTTCGTTTTTGGTTTTCTGAATTTCTGTTTGGATGATGGGAAAGCTGAGGAAAAGGGGAGGAAAGGAAAATTTGATTGTGAGTTTTGTGTTTTCCTGTTTTTCTACATCAGAACCTATGGGCTTTATCGAGTGAGGTGAGCTCAGCTGTTGTGCGTTATGAGAGCTAAATATCACAGCTCCCTTTTGTTATTGATGAAGAAAAAATGAGGAAATCTTTGGGTTTTTGGATTCTTGCTCTGTTTGGTTGTTAGGAAATGAAGTAAAACAAACAATTTTTTAATAAAGATATTCTTCTTTCTGAGGTTGATTCTCTTTTTCTTTTTTGCATGTTCATTCTTCTTTATTCACCCAATTTGCTTAAGGTCTTGATAATTGCTTCTGTGTTTTTTTTTTATTATTGCAAACTAGTCAGTTGGGAGCTAGACTGCCTGGATTCATAGTAATAAGAATAAAAACTTAGGGAGGAAATGCAATAACAAGAACAGTGATTTCCATGGGCTAGTTATAACTTGCATGCAATATTGTTTTGCATTTCTGAGTACTCATTTTATTATTTGGTTTGTTTACAATAGGTCCAAGTTGGTAGTTCCCCAGTGTACAGAATAGAAAGAAAATTGGGAAAAGGAGGCTTTGGACAAGTGTATGTTGGTCGACGGGCTGGTAATTCAAACGAAAGAACTGGCCCTGGAGCTGTAGAGGTATGACATGTTTGCTATGTGGTATATCTGCTTTCTTTAGTAAATATGTTGGATACTTTTTGTGTTAACATGAGTGCGTGATCTCTCTAAATTTTCAGGTAGCTTTAAAATTTGAGCATAGGAGTAGTAAAGGATGTAATTATGGACCGCCATATGAGTGGCAAGTTTACAAGTAAGGCTCTTATGAGTGCTTGTTATATGTTTGATCTGTACACGCATTTTCACTGTAGAAATTTTACTATATTTGTGTGTATGTGGTTTTAAATTCAACTTTTAACATGCAGTGCACTTGGCGGTAGTCATGGTGTTCCACGAGTCCATTATAAGGGCAGGCAAGGCGACTACTATATTATGGTATGCGTTCACTTTCATATGTTCCTTTTGATTTCATTGTAATGAAGTCGTAGTGTCTTAGTTCTGGCTTTAGAATCCCTAAGATAATTCTATATTAATTCCAGGTCATGGATATGCTTGGGCCAAGTTTATGGGATGTTTGGAATAATAACTCACACACGTAAGCTTCTTTTTTGAAATTAATGGCTGAAATTCATTGTTATTTTTACACATTCAGGAATGGATACATTGTTGCCTATCTAATGTCTACTTTTCTCTTTTTGACTACAGGATGCCTGTTGACATGGTGGCATGTATTGCCATTGAGGCTATCTCCATATTAGAGAAGATGCACTCTAAGGGGTGATACTTTTATTTCAACTCTGACTATATTCTGTTTCTTTAACTACAAATATAAATTGTTTCTTGTTAAACGGATTAGAGTTAGTTTTTTGATACTGGAATCTCCTTAGACTGTTTTTTTATACTGGAATCTTCTTAGACTGTTTTTTGATACTGGAATCTCCTTAAGACTGTTAGATCCTATAGTTATGGTACATGGGCGGCATCAATGTCCATGAAGTCCTTACACCCTGTTGTTTTGTAGGGACCTGTTTATAGATGTGATGGCAGTGTGGTGAATATTATCTGGGTATTTGTGGGTGCCATGGTTGAAGAGCAATTGTTTTCTTCTCAGGGCCCATCAACCTTTACATTAAATAATTTGATGAGACAGTATTCCATAATTATTGCACTTAATCATGCTAGCTAGTGTATGATAAAGAATGGTTAGTGTTTGAGTGGTCTCCCATCATTGCATTATATGTGTGGTTATGATGTTGCTGCTGATCTCACTGGCATGTATTTGATCTCATTGGCAGATATGTCCATGGGGATGTAAAACCTGAGAATTTTTTGCTTGGTCCTCCTGGGACTCCTGAAGAAAAAAAGCTATTTCTTGTGGACCTTGGATTAGGTAAGTTAAAATTGCAACTCCCTTCCTGTGGCATCTTTTTACTAGCACAGGAAGTTGAAGTACTGATGTGTTATTCTCTTTATGTCTTGACCTTACAGCCACCAGGTGGCGAGACAGTACAACTGGCTTGCATGTTGAGTATGATCAACGTCCTGATGTTTTCAGGTGAAATGACAATTTATATAACTGTAATTCTACTGAGCTTAGCTTACCATGGGAGTCTTGTATTGCTTATTGCTGTATGATATTGTGATCCAGGGGAACTGTTCGGTATGCTAGTGTACATGCTCATCTTGGTAGAACTGGTAGCAGGAGAGATGACTTAGAATCTCTTGCTTATACTCTTGTCTTTCTTCTTCGTGGCCGGTTGCCATGGCAAGGATATCAGGTTCTGAATTTTCAAAATTCAATTGGGTTGAGTTTGCACATAACTGTGTTTTTTCTTCTAACACTGTGTTTCTTTAGGGAGAAAATAAAGGATTCCTTGTTAGCAAGAAGAAAATGGCCACTTCCCCAGAAACTCTGTGTTGCTTTTGTCCTCAGCCTTTCCGGCTGTTTGTTGAGTATGTGGTAAATTTGAAGTTTGACGAAGAACCTAACTATGCAAAATATATCTCTCTCTTTGATGGGATTGTCGGTCCAAATCCAGATATAAGGCCAATAAACACTGACGGTGCTCAAAAGGTACTTTGAGTGTTCTTGCAACTGCATAATAGCTCTAGATATATTTGTAAAGGTTAAAGTATATGTATTGTCCCTGAAAATCACCTAAATTTCAAGTTTGTTCCTTGAATATTTCGCCTATCAAATTGTTCTATGTTTGTACAAAAATCTTCATTTTACTATTTTTTCCTTTACACCGACTGAAGTGATAGAATCCAGTGTTGGAGCTCTTTTTTATGATGTGGAGCATTTCGAAACCAAGAAAGCCTAACCAGCAGCCAAGACATCTAATGTTTTTTGGGTGATGGGGTTGGGGGCTGGGAGGAAGAATTACTGAGCCATGTTGCTGATGTAGGCCCGTTTGTTTCTAAATAGAGCAACATCGTTATAAAACCTGCTACATTAGCAAATTCTGTCACTCCACTAGATGGTGTAAGGGAAAAGACCAATCTGAAGTGTTTTGGAAAGCACAATGATCATGGCACACAATTTTCAAGAGAATGAATTTGAAATTGGCAGTAATTTTTCAGCTACACAACATATTTTGAGTTATCTAACATGTATCTTGTTATTTTGAAGCTTATATGTCAGGTTGGACATAAGAGAGGACGATTGACCATGGAGGAGGAAGATGATGAACAGCCGAAGAAGAAGATTCGAATGGGGATGCCTGCAACACAATGGATTAGTGTTTATAATGCTCGTCGGCCAATGAAGCAAAGGTATGTGGTTGAAATTACTCGTTAAGATCGTCTAGTGTGGCAAGAGGATGAGAGGTTGATGTTTTCATCTCCTGTTGCAGATATCACTATAATGTGGCAGAAGTAAGGCTGTCCCAACACATTGAAAAAGGATATGAAGATGGGTTATTTATCAGTAGTGTGGCTTCATGTTCAAACCTTTGGGCCCTTATTATGGATGCTGGCACTGGCTTTACTGATCAAGTTCATGAACTCTCGCCCTACTTTCTTCACAAGGTTGCATTTATTCAATTTGCATTTAGAACTGTTGTCCATGAAATATAAAATCTTGTTTTATTTGTATCTAGAACATTTGTTTATGAAATGTAGAATTTACATGTTGATTAAATGCATTGCATTTTTGTACTTCATTGTGCTGTATAGATGTTAATTACTAATGCCTATAGCATTTTAACTCTGTGTAAGTCAACAAATTAATCTTGCCTATCTTCTAATTCTGTGTAGGAATGGATTATGGAGCAATGGGAGAAGAATTACTATATCAGTGCAATAGCTGGAGCTAATAATGGGAGTTCATTAGTTGTAATGTCCAAGGGTTAGTCATAGTATCTTTGAGCAATATCAATTTTAACAGGATTTTTTTCTGCCCATCTTAACTTTTATTGCTTCATTGAATTTAGGGACACAGTACTTACAGCAGTCCTATAAAGTCAGCGATTCATTTCCGTTCAAGTGGATCAACAAAAAATGGAGGGAGGGATTTTATGTTACTGCCATGGCCACTGCAGGAAGTAGATGGGCAATTGTTATGTCTCGTGGTGCAGGATTTTCTGACCAGGTTTTGTTGGATTATCTGGATCACTTGCTCACTTGGAATGCTATGTGGTAGCACAAAAAAAATTGAATTGATTTTTTTTTTTCCAGGTTGTGGAACTAGATTTTCTTTATCCTAGTGAAGGTATTCATCGAAGGTGGGATGGTGGTTACCGCATCACATCAACGGCTGCAACTTGGGACCAAGCTGCTTTTGTTCTTAGTGTTCCAAGAAGAAAACCGTCCGATGAAACTCAAGAGACTCTCAGAACTTCTGCTTTTCCTAGCACACATGTCAAGGTAGACTGTTTAGTTTAAACATTTTCTCCCTGTTTTCTTCATATCCATCATTTGTCTCTGAAACTAAAATTTCTACATGGTGTTTATGCAGGAGAAATGGGCAAAGAATCTTTATATTGCATCAATTTGCTATGGTCGAACTGTTTCATGAGCTGTCAAAGTTCTGTTGAGATGCCACTAATGACATTTTAACCACTCACTTCTACAGCCCACGGACTGGCTTTTAGCGCGTACTTCTTGGAACCAAGGATCCTCTCAAGGCAAATTTACTGATCATGGCATTTTGGAGATGATGTATGCAAAACTCTTCTTTATTGCCGCCATCACATAGCATCTGTTACAAAAACCTGTGCACTGTCTTTCAGTTGTGTCAAAATGCTTGTCAGGCTAATTTT
The DNA here is from genome assembly GCA_006937295.1 of Carpinus fangiana. Taxonomy (NCBI): domain Eukaryota; kingdom Viridiplantae; phylum Streptophyta; class Magnoliopsida; order Fagales; family Betulaceae; genus Carpinus; species Carpinus fangiana. Next base: position 29,588,237 of record CM017325.1, read on the forward strand.
AAATCATATATCCACCTGCAATGGGGATCACTTCTACCTGTCATTAAAAAGTTTGTACAGTTTTGAACAATAATCATGTGGTTGAAGGCATGTGCACAGGTCATTCTGATTATTGATGGTATTTTCGGAGGTACAATTATCATTTTGCTGTGGGCTCTGGACAGCTGTTCAGCCAGTACCTAGTCTCTTTTTCTTTTTTAAAGTTCTCCTTTTTGGACTTGAAGATACTTCTGGGGTGTCACTTGAACTGAGAGCAAGTGGTTGTAGACTTTGAGCAACAGTTTGTAATGATCTCTTAATTATTATTGTTCCTCATGCTATAATTTAATTGAATACTTTTGCACCTCCCTTCGACCGATATGGCGCTTAATGTGCATGGCTTGTGCAAGTATATGCAAGTGCTATTTGTGCCTGTAACAAAATCATGGAACTGTTTCTTTTTTCCCTTGCTAAAGTGTAGCCTTTTTTTTTCAGTACAATTATTTTCTCACAATTTTTATAATGATCCCAGTGGTTGCTTTGATTTAGATTTTGAACTGGTTTCTGGGTACATATTTGTCAAGCTGAAGATCTGTTCAAATTCTGAAGTTCATGTTATTTTTTTTTTCATTATAGATATCTTCACATTCACACATGTGCATGTGCGTATCTTATATTGTGTATATATACATATACAGAGACACAGGCATGCATTCATGGATGATTATTGCTAATGTACATTGCATTTGACTGCCAAAGAGGAAACAGGGTTGGCTATTTGCTGATGTGGTTGTCAGTTGCAACTAATGTTGTTAGATACAAATATTAGTCTATTTTCTTGGCATTCTTTTAAATGCTTCTGTAGTGGTTTAGATTGGTTGTTGAACACTGACTATTTATATACCTTGCCGGTGTACCTTGATTTTCATAAAACTTGGCAATGTGAATGTGCTATATTTTCAATGTATTTTAGCATCAAAGATTAGTTAGTAATTTTGCTCGAGATCTTGGAAGCAGAAATATAGAAGGCAAGCTCCTTGTGTCCATGTTAGAATTTTTCTTTTTCTTTTTTATTATTATTATTTTTTTTTAAAAAAAGTGGTACCAAGAAAAACTCCAGTCTTCCACTGGTAAGTCCTGAGAGTGTCACTGGGAAACTTAAGTTCTTTGATGTGCAGTTTGTGGAAAGCATTTTTCTGATAGTTTAGGACCTGAATATTGTTGCAGTATGATTAATCAAATTTAATTTTATATTCAGGTACAACATAAGATTCTTATGGCTTGTTCATACCAAGCCTATCTTTACGGTAAGGATCCACGTTTTACTTGTTTTCATTATGCACATAGATGGCTTTCAATATTTCTTTAGGAGACAAGGCAAGCTGAATATGTGGTAAATGTCATGCATCCAGGATCTGTTTGGATGTCATGGAATCTGACTGGCTTTATTGAGATCTACTCATGGTGCTTGAAATCCTTCATCCACAATGGTGCTATGAAATGCCCAGGTCATCACCACAAATAAGGGTATGGAATACTTCTTTCCCCAAGATGATTTTTTCTCCTCCCCCCCCCCCCAACACACCAAAAAAAAGGGGGTCATTTCGTAGGTGACTGCCATTTTGTTTCTTGGGTATTAGATATTTTATGCATTCTACTCATTTAGAAACTTGACATTCTATACACTGATCATGGAAGCCCTCAGGGCAATGATACAAACTCACTGTGAGAGGATAACATATGAAATTCATGAGATTTGCAACATGGTCATCAATTTTAGGTTTGAATACCAACAAGAATCGTTATGATGTTAGAAATAATTGTATTGAAGATTACGCTCCAATTATTCATGGGTGAGAATGAGATCAACATTGGCAAAACCAATTTTATCCTTTGATTATGAAGCTATCTTATTTCATTTGAATAGAATGATAAATATTTATGGATCTTTCAACCGTGTCTGTCCTAAATTCAATAACATCAATATGCAGTACATATTGAAAGAGCGCGTTTTATTCTTCTCTAGTGTCCTTTCTTTCTTTCCTTTTATTCTAGGTGTATTGGAAAATATACCAACCCTTTTTGCTTTGGTAGAAGGAAGCCTGTTTATATGGTCCTGAGTTCCAACATGTGAAATAATTCGCAAGAATCAAGGTGTTAAATTTTCATGTCTGTAAAGCTCAGATACCCTTTTCGGAGGTGTCACAATTAAGGGATTGTTAGATCTGCAATGGAGACACAACTCTTATGTTATACTAAAAGACTATGTAGATTCTGATTGTAGAAGTGCAGCACTACTATATATTGAGGGTAGTTCAAGCTTCACCTGAACTGAGCCAGAACTTTGCCTGTGTGTGTGTGGAAGTACTTTCTGGAGGTTTTGTATGTCAAGGGGGTTATGTATTACCGATTGTTGCCCTTCATAGAATGGGAAACTATACTAGGTGCACAAAAATCATTACTTTAGTTGATGTAAGACATGTAAACATGTTGGATGTTTTGATTTGTCAAAACAAGATTCTCATCATCCCTTGAAAGATCAGAAAAAAAAAAAAAGAAAAAGATTTTCTGTTACTCAGACGAGTTTTGATTTTACAGTTCTTTTACACAGATGGCAGGAGCCTGAGGTTTGGCAGGCTGTCTTACTTATATGCACAATATTGCCACTTGTGGTGTATATGCTGGTTTTCAGAAATTATGAATGCTTTATGCTCTGATGATATCCATCCATTAAGATGCTGAATTTGAAGAATGAGCTGAGCTTACTAGTGGTTATTTTTTCATTCGACCATCAACATGATGGTCATATGCTTAAGTAAGCATAAATATGTGCTCACTTTTCAACCTGTTTTTGGCAAGCGGGTCTCCACATCGGAAAATGATCATTTAGTGTATTTAGGAGGGTAATATTGTCCATTTATTTTTTGGGCAAAACGTTTGACAAGTATGTCTTCTTAATTACACTAAATGGAGATCCGATTACCTCCACATCATGATCAGAGGGAAACAATCAACAGGATGAGCACTTTTCTGTACAATTGCTTGGATTGATTTTGTGACCTTCAGTTGACAGTGGAAGAGGTTTGTTCAAAAAGTTGAATGAAAGTGGTGACGTTAAAGCTCTTTTTTTTTGTCTCTATAGATATCACTCCTGTGGATTGAGGTCACTGCAATTCCGTTGGTTCATTTAGCCCATGCATTCAACATGAACAGTTGAAATTTTGTCAAAAAAAAAAAACCTGGAGGGGCTGTTTGCCACGGGTGGTAACTGGTAAGCCATAAGGCGTTGGTTGCGAGATGCGTCTACTCCGGCCACCCTGGGATGAGGGGCTCACCATTCCAGTGGTGCGCGATCCCTGATGGTTGCTTATGGGGTTGGTCACCACTAAATGGCTTGTAGTTTTGGGTAGTTGTGACTCTTGTTGACTTGGGGGCTGATGTGACCATCGCTGTTACTCCTAAGAGTGGTGCACTCACCTCATCTTCGAAGGTTTGGTGGGATGGATGGTCCGGTTATCTTTTAGTTTTGTTTTTTTTTTTAATAATTTTTTGCATTTTTGAGGTGTGGCAAGATCCAGGAATTTTTAGAGGCTATGCTTTATCCATCAAAATGTCAATACCGCTCCATTCAAAATAAATGAATGTCCTACGAAGCTATGCATTATTCGAGTTTTGAGAGGCTTTAGTACAAAGTTGAGTAGTTATTCCTTGCCCTTTTAAACCTCCGAGTCCAATGAGAGATTTTATACGCTTTTTTCTTTTCTTTCGAGTGGCACTTCTTGTTTTGCTCAGACATACTAGGCTCGATTCAGAGATATATACACACAAATGTTTTTTTTCTAATTAATATATCTGATGATTAATTTACAAAAGAGATGGACTGTAAATATAGAAACATCAGGTTTCATTCACAACTATTCTGCCTTGCCACATATATTCTGAGCGTCATATCAAGGCCCAGTTGAAGAGGTTCTAGACAAATCCCTCCTACAATTATTGAGATTTGCTGTAGTAATCAACCCAGATCCGTTTCAACAGTGACTTAAATATCTTAACAATAATAAATACAGCTAAATTCGAAAAATGCTTCATCTTCTCCTCTAATCCTTCTCCCATTTTTCAAAATTATCGTTGAAATATGTGGGGTCATGTGGGTCCCACATGAGCCCCACAGATCTTAAAAAGTGGGTCTGATGGGAGAAAGAAAGGGGAATGTGATTAGGTTGCATTAGTATCATATCAATGTGTACACCGTATAAGCAAAACGTGTACAATAATGAAATTACCGTCTGCATCCGGAAAAATTATGTGCAATGCTACTACCATAGCACATGCCTCTATGTATATGCTTCTCGAGGTATCATATCCTCACCCTGCTTGGACATAAAACGGACTGAGCTGTCAAAATCTGAGCCATCTCATACAGATTTCCTGGTAGTCATATACTGCCTCTTCATGTTCTCTAATTGCTTCTACGCAGCTCACACCCAAGAAAAAAGAATTGACCGCGATCTGAAAGATTAGCCAAAAGATTTACCGCACTCGACATAATCTCCTCAAACGAACTCTCTCCTGGTAAAAAGGAAGTATCCGCACATTTAGTTTACCAAGAATTTTCATCTTAACAATTGCCCAAGTAATCGAAAGGGATAATGTTTCAAGTACTACAACTTTAACTGCAGTTCTCTTGTAAATTGATGTGACAATCCATACTTGGTAAAATAATGAAGTGTATAGTTGACAAGCCATGCACTAATTAATTATATTGATAAATCAAATTTTTTGCTTAATCATTTCACCAATTATAGACTACCATGTCAATTTATGTGGAACTCGTAGGAAGCAAATGATGTAGTACCCCTAAATCGAAAAATATGAATGCATTTTGGTAAACAATACTTGCCTCAGTGTTGTCATGGTCATACCGAATCAAGAAAAGACACCTGCAGCCTCTTATATCATGGAGTCTCCTTTGGATTTCTAAAACACGAGCATCATAGTAGATTGCTTGATCTCTTCTCTCCTAAAAAGTCCAAACACACTGTCAAATTAAATGGGATAACAAGAATGGAGACCATTTCTGAGAACGAAATATAAACAATACAATTTGAATCACCTGGAAGCAGAGTAGGACGTCTCCAACTTTCACTGTATGACATTCTGAATGCTCCAGAGGAACGGAGCGTTGCCGCACTGCCTTTTTCACATTGAGCCACTCATCCTCCTCCGCACCAAATCCAACAAATCTGACACGAACTTCCTTCAATAAATGACGAAACTCATCAAATGAATTTAGGTAACAAGATGTGCATAAGGAACTGGCTTTTAAGTATTCATTACTCATATTGCTTCGGTTCTTTCTTTTTTAAATTTTTTTTCAGCTATAGCTTCTCGACCCCCAACTCTACCCAAAAGAGCCCAAGCAAACTTTAACCATTTATTGTAAATTCAGCATCCTTCCACAACAATAAACATAGGTATTATGATATAAAGACTTACAACTTCACCTGTACCAAGAAATCTGTGAGCAACGAACATATCAACATCATACCTGCTAAGCCAGAAAATAAAATTGGACGGAAGGTCAGTTTCAACTAAGTTTATAAGAAAAAAAAAAAGGAAAAAAAAAATACTACATAGGTAACTTATGACTTTCATATTCTAGTACTCAGAGTTCACACGGGGATGAACATTCGTAGATCAATGGTAAGGCATCACCCTAGCTTTGACCCGGATATATTTTGGTCTCAATAACTAGGTTGTGTTGCTTTGTTGTCCTGTTGATTTGGTGAATGAGCTTTGTTATATCCCTTCAATCTAAGGTTGGTTTACGTTGTTTGCGACAGGAGAACGCATCTATGCTCTTGTACAGTTGTTTTTAAATTTATATTATTACTTACCTTACCAAAAAAAAAAATACTAAAAATTTTCTGCATTTAATTCAGCTACTAAATATTATTCTCCATTTATCCTTATAATATGTTTTTCCCATGCATTTATTTTAAGATTTATCACTAAATATATAAAAAGCTTATGCCACAAGTCTTAGCAGTGATAAAATCACCCTGTATCATGTTTTGACCTTTAAAAACGCTGGCAGCAGACAAAACGACTGTAATCAACCACATGTCAATGTATCCAACAAGGTAATATTACAATATAAAATGACAACTGAAAGGTTCTGACTATTAAGTAATGACAAAAGTTTTCTTGCTATATGTAGGCTTACCATGCCGCATCCTTTGCCGACTTTGCCTCAAATTCCAACTCTGACAAGTCTGGGATCCTTTCTCCTGCTTTTGAACTATCTTCTACAGAATATTACAGTAAAAACAGTTTAATTTCATGCAAGTTAACTTGATATGTCATTTTATTTTCGATATGTAAATCAATTTCATTAAAAAGTGCTGGGGCACAATCCAAGTACACAGTAAACAAAAGAGACCCCAACTAGGGAGAAAAAGAACAACACAAGTTTAGAAAGTCTACAAAGCTAGAAAAGTGAGAGCTACTTGATATGTCATTTAGGTTGTTAGAAAGTAGAAACAAAGAGTATAAATTAAAAAGGTTATCAACTCAGAAGTTCATACTTGTTTATTTTTTAATTTAATAATAAGATCAGTATCAGTTATAAGAAGAGGCATACGAAAAGGAAAAGGTCAATTTTCATAAACAATATGACTACCAATAATTAGAAGTTATCTAATGAGCAAAAGCAAGTCATGAGCACTGTCCTGATTTCCTGCAATTCAGACATCCTCAATTCAATTACGATCATTTAATGATCATGTTTCAAATTACCATCCTATAGCATAGAGCAAGTTTTACAAATATTTATTAAATTGTGTTGTAGGCATCAATAAGAAGAAAAGAAAAAAAGACACATAAAATACATATCTTCTACAATATAGTAATGCAACTAAATGGCATAAAGATTCTTCAACAATGGCATGGACATTTTACCAAAGCATTGGCTATGCATAAATTTTAAATGCTTCAACTGACACGAAGAGCAGTCATGCCAATAGTACACTTTACCATATGAAGTTGAACAGTACTTTTCCGCCATATTTCATACATTAAGCCATTCATCCTTTTTCTTTCACATGTACTTAAGCCACTCATATTGTCCATATCCTTCAATGCAGATTTATAATCATCTCTAATATTTTCCACCACTTTCTGCAGTGGCAGATGCATTGCTTTATGTAACAACAGTATATTTTTAGATAACAAGACACCAGGAGTTCAATAACAATGGGTCCCCCACACTTTCCAAAAACTATTTACTCATAAGTAAACAAAATAAAAGCCAGGATATTTGACATGTTATCTCCACAGTCCACACACAGCCAGTGAGAGAGAGATGTGAACGTCTCTAGGTTTTTTTTTTTTTTTTTTTCTCAAAAAAAAAATTTGGTTTTTATAACACTATGGACAAAACACCAAGGAAGTAGTAAGCACTTATGTGATGGACCTTGGGGCATCTGTGAGATTCCATCCATCCTGTTTGGAGGGCTAGCTTTTGGGAGCACATGCATATTTTTGGAGGCATCTCGTGCATCTTGCTGCTGATTTTGGAACCAACTATGTACCTTAAGGTGTGACCAAAATAAAGAAGTGGTTCACAAAACAGAAAGAAAACGTTTTAATTGTAGCAACAAAAAAGTAATAATCCTCTCCTAGAGTAGACATAGCATAAATGGGGAAAGATAGAAATTGTGAACACCTCAGCCCATTTAACAATAGGTTTCCCAGCACGACCAGACGAGCGACTGCAGATAAATAAAAAGCCAAAGTGAAAGGCTTAGCGTCTAAACAAGGAACTCTAAACAATAATCGTCACATATTTATCTTAGTTCCAACCAAATAATACAATTCAATTAAGGCAAGTATGAGGACTCACTTAAAACTTTGTGCAATTTTTTGACAAAATTCTCGGTTCAGCAACTGTTCTCCTGATTCCTTTAGCAATTTCTCCATTTTCTCAATCTGTTTTGCAAGGACAGTGGCAGATACCATGCTTCTTAGCACACATTAACCAAAATAAACTATGTATCGAGAATAATCACACAAAAAAATTCATGAAAATGCCTATAAGACAGAATTGAAACCAATCAAGAAATTGGAAACAAAGACATCAACTTTATTGTTCTACTGATTGCTTTTGCAATTTCCCCATTTTTTTCTACAATGCCTTTCAACATAACATTAGAAGAAAAACATACATTAATTTCAACCAATTGTATCCAAATTCTCACTCCAAACCAAATGTTCAAACGAATATCATTGGCAGCATTTAGCAAAGCGCAAAAAACAAAGTCCCAATTAAATACCCCCAGTGGTCACCATCACTGAATTCATTTCTGAAGTCAAAGTGGATTTTCTTTCCCATAACCGTCGTGAAGATGAGACAACAAAAATCAGCCCAAATATGTGTGCATCTTTTCAGTGAAAAAAACTATTCATAAATCATGATATGAAACAACATGCAGCTCCTCAAGGGGGTGATTGAAGCACATACACCAATAATGATGTCTTTCCCCCTCAGTAAAGCCACTAAACAATCAAAGAGAAGAAACAGTTTCTCATATAAATTAACATACTAAACAAAAGTGAGGCAAAGTTCAAACCCGAATAAGAGTATTGGTACAGAAAACAAGATAATGCATAAAATTACATCTGAAAATAGAGAAAGATATGACAGAAAAAAACCAAAAAACTGAAAATCTATAAGAAAAAAAACCTATAACAAATAACCTAAACCAAAAAAAAAAAAAAACCTAAACCAAAAAAAAAAAAAACATGTGAACAAAGAAAAAAACCTATAAGAAAAAACTGAAAATCATAACAGCAGCAAAGAATTAAATTAAATAATACATATCATATAACAAATAACACAAATAAAGTAAAAGATGCGTAAAAGCATACAACAATCATTAAACCTAGAGAAAATAACCATCATAGAAAATCGTCACTAGAAATCATTACAGTGACAGAAAATATAATACAATAGAAAACAATGTTGAACACGACCTAGCTGATCAAAGTGCACGAATCAGGAGCTAGGACTTCACAATCACAATAAAACACAATATCATAAGCACATTATCTCTTTCTAGCATTCTGATCATTTTTAAGAGAAATCCAGAGGATAACTAGTTGAAATGCATAGAAATGCTTTGAACTTGTTCACAATAAGGATAAATTTCAATATTTTCATCGAAAAAGAAGGTAGAATTTGGACCACAATCACAGAGTGAGAAATTTGCATTATAGGCAAATGTTTATTTTTTCATGAGTAATTGAAATATCATTAAAAGTGTAAGGCGCCTCCAACTACACAGGAAGTATATAAGAGAAGCCACCTAATTAGGAGGGGCAAAAAGAGCAAAAAAATCATGATAACTAATCAACAAAAGAAAAATAAAAGCAGTTTTCCAAAGGTACAAAGTGTTGAAAAATAGAGGCTAAATCTCCTCCAAAGTCTGCTCACAATCCTCAAAGCTTCTATCATTCATTTCCTTCCACAGACACCATAAAAGGCACAGAGGCACCATCTTCCACACATCAACACTCCGAGGGTTGCCAGCAGTCCACCAACAAGCATACAAATCGACTACTCGTAAATATATGACCCAAGATAACCCAAAACAACTAAAGAAAACATTCCAAATGGCGCAAGCAACCTCACAATGAAGCAGAAGATCGTCCATAGACTTCCAATTCCTTTTACATAAGTAGCATCAATCAACCACAATGACGTACCATTTTCAGAGATTGTCCATGGTAGGCAAATGTTTTGTATAGGACTTAATATCATTATTTCAATGCATTTATCCACATACATGACACTCTAAGTCAAATCTGCCAAGCTAATTACAGATTCCATGGGAAGAAGGTAATTTCTCAATATCTGCAAGTTTGCTGTTAAACGGAAGCTAGAGTTTAAGACATTACGATCACAGACAGACAGCACATGTAATTCTAAGATTTGGATTTGGTTTAACCGAACCCAAGTGACCTAACTTCAACTTATAAGCTTAACTTTCATGTTTGAATCACAAGACTAGGGTAATCAAATCAATACCCATGTTTTACTGCCAATCAAATAGCTATTAATCTTTCAAATTGATTTATTTTTCATCACAACCGACAAAGGAATATAGGTTTCTCGTAAACTTTCAGCCAGACTATGAAAACTAAGTAGAAATTAAAAGCTAACAATAATGATTCACCCATAATACCCGTGTTGTGTGCTGACACTCGGGTTTTAAATTACGACCAATTTGTCTTAAGAGTCCACAATATTATGACATTATGAACCCAATTCCTGAAAGATATTCTCCTTAACACCTTCTTAAGTGAAAAAAACCATTTTTTTTTTCTTAAAAAAAAAAAGTGTATAACATTCAATCTTCCTAAAGAGACAATCTCCAGATATATTTGTGCATACATAATCACATAAAGAAATAATATAAATAAACAAGACCAGCTACATTTACACTATAATAATTATAAAAATTTAAATTTTTAAAAAAAAAAAAAAAAAAGGAAAAAGAACGGGCATGGATTACCTCAGCCTTTGTAAAGCCAGAAAAGACCTGCCTTTCTCTTGGACGAAGACGGTCCATTAACTCTCTCTCTGTCTCTCTCCCTGCTTTCTCTGAGAACAAAACCCTAACTTCGTCGTATATTCAATCTCTCTCTCTGTGTCGCTCAAAGAAAGAAAAAAATGGCTTCTGGTTTTAACGGTTTTAAAGTGCCATTTGAGTTTCTTTTGGGTTTTATATAATATTTCTGATATTTTCTTTATTATTAATTTAATTTCTGCTCCCTCGTTCTTTAAAAAAAAAAAAAAAAAAAAATCTGTTCTCTCGTTTGTCGTTTCGCTGGTAAAGTGGTAATATAACTGGAATTAATCAGTGGGGCTGTCTTCTATTATGCAGATGTGATTGATTGATTGACTGATGGTAAGAAATCTTATATTTAAAATCTTCATAAACGTATTAAATTGGTCCAAATTAAAAATTAAGTTTAAAAAGTAAAATTTGGAAAAATAAATAAAAGAGCACAAGAGAGTATTTATGAAATGTTTATTAAGGGGGAAATGCATTTTATCTTATTGGAGTTTGACTAAATTTTTAATTTGAATCTCAATATTTAAAAGTTTGTAATATACCTTCATAAAGTTGCAAAAAATTACAATTCAAGCTATTCATTACTCAATTCCATTTTCTTAGACGAAAAGTTTAACACATGACACACGTGAAGTTTTACTAGTCAATCTTTCTAAATTTTTCCTAAAAAAGTAAGAGTTGTAGCCACTCTTCGGCCATTTGGGGATGGCCAGCCACCCTCATTTGGCCCCTTGAGAATGGTCGAACCACTCCCTTGAACTGTGAGAGTGACGAGCTACCCCTAATCCAGCTAGATGGGAGCTGGCCCCATTGCCAAAGGGGTTGGCAGTATGAGATATTACAACTTGGGTTGGGAGCAATATGAGAAGAATAAGACTTGAAATCTCACGTAGGTGTCATGTGGTCAACTTTTCGTCTTTTCAGACGGTATTGATTAAACGATGATTCGACTTGCAAATTTTTAAAATTTTATAAGGGTACATCATAAATTTTTAAATATTAAAGTTCAAATTAAAAAAGTAGTTAAACTTTATATGGGTAAAGTGCATAAGGGTGATTTATAGTTACTTTAGAAAGTGTTATTCTATAGTAGCATTGCTGCATTAGGCTTCAATGTATCTTGGGGGTCATTTTTTCGTGTATCCTTAGCACTTGAAAATTAAGGGACAAAATACGCTCTGAAGATATCATAGTTACGATGGAACTTGAACTTGCTTCTTCACCCACACCGCAATATTGTTGGGCTAGTATTGGAGCTGACTTATTTAGCCATATTTCTATATCTATTGTGCCAATGGACAGAAGAGAAGATTCTCATTGGGCCCGTCAGCGAAGTGGTTTTTGTATTTTTTTTTTGTTTAAAAAAAAAGCGGAAAAAAAATAACCCCAAGATGCAAATGTTTAGGCCCATAGTTGGCCTTATCTTTGGACTCTTTGTTGACCTATGACCCAATACTTATTTAAGCGCGATAATTGGCCCCATTTGTTGGGCTAGGTATTTGGTCTATTGTTGGTCGTGCTGTTGACCCATATTTATCTTTTGGTCCTTTGTTGATTCATTTTTTGCCTTTGTGGTATGTTTAATGACCCAACCTTCGTTGTGGTATTGTTTGATAACTCATGTCCTTTTAAGGTCTATAGTTGGCTTTTCCTATTTTGGTTAATTGTTTGGCCACTGTCTCGTCTCCGACCGCCATCAACTTCAGTTATCTCCCTCCACTAGCCGCCACCAACTCTATTGAGTTTTCAGTCACCATCTTAGGCCTCAATCACTGATCATTACCGTCTCCAATAAGAAGAAGAAAAAAAAAAAATCAAACTCAAGATTCCACAAAATTTTTACCCTAAGTTTAAAGAATGTTAGAGTACATTGTAGAGTTCAAGAATCCAAACTAGAGTTGAAGTAAGCCTGTTATATTCTACTCATGCTTTGGTCTTTCTATTTCTTTTATATATTTCTCATTCAAGCTTTAACCTCATCTAATAAGAACTTTTGCTTCCATCTCAAGGTAAGAACCTTCAGATTTAATAAATATATATATATATTAGCTAAGCAAGGTTCAAAGTATTAGAGAATATGTGGGTTTGCACCACATTACTTATATATGAAAGTCTCTCCCTTTATATTGAAGCTTCCTATGTACTATTACATAAAAAATAAAAATAAAAATTATAAAAAAAAGAAGAAGCAAAATATAGTCTATAGAGCTTTAGTATGTAGATGTAGACTATATGCCGAAACGTCACCTTAATCTTATGTCTTTTTCTCTTCTTTATTATAATATATTCCGCATTAATTTTATAACTCATCATATTATGAGCAACCAACATCCCTTCACAAAACTCAGAATAAACTCATATTGACAGATCTAAATGCACACGGGAGGCCAACGATAAACAATATATTATAGTAGTTAAAATGGTCGTTTCCATATATTAATTAGAGTAAATAAAGGCGTCGCCGAGGAAGAAGGACTATTTCAAAGATTCACAAATCGATCGCATGCAGTTAGCTGGTGTCTGATGACTTCCTTTCAGGCCTAGCAGGATGGATATATAGATAGTTTAAAGGATATTAACGTTAAGCAATTAATTAGTCCAATTTTTTATTTTTTTTATTTTTATTGTTTCATAGACAGAGAAAGAAGAAATGGGAAAAAACTGACTACATTGAGTAATCAAAGCCCTTTTCTAAAATCAATATTTTCGCCTTCAAGAAGAAGAAGAAGGCCAGGGACTCAACAACTCTCGATCTCCTCTTGCCGCAAATTAAAGACTTTTAACCACTATTTGAATTGTTCAAGGAGAGAGAAGAACATGTATGACTTGGAGATCGAAGTCAATAATATTTATGTTAGTCTATTTGCAAAGAAGGTTTTGCTGTGATCATGGCCATCAATGTTGAATATACAAGTAATATAACAATGAAAATTTCAAAATCCTGCAAGTTATTCCATCTCCCAATACTCTCTTTTGCAAAGCGATGAGAAACGATAAAAATAATTTTCCCAACTATCTTCGTATAGTGAATAAACGAATCTATTATTGAATTTTTATAGGACATCAAATTGAATCTATTAGATTTGCAAAAAGATATGGTTGAAAGAATGATGTGTAATATGACTCTAAGCAAATCTAATAAAAGGAGAATTCAATAAAAAAAAATGATTAAAATAGTCACGCCTTTTGAAAATGAAGGCAGTGGATGACGACTTTGTACACCCTTGTTTGTTTTTCGTAAGCAAAGAAATCATGACATCAAAACAAAAGAAGAATGTACACAGCATTTGGATAGGCAAACTCTATGTAAATCTTAATACAATCAATTTAGAGCAATAAAAACGTAGAATCTATTTCGAACGAGTAATGCTATTTAATATATAAAAAAAAAGTAATGTTATTTAATAGCTTGGTATATCGTATAGCCGTGAAAATTAGATATTGGATAACCACTTGTAAAAAAAAAATTAAAACCAAAATTAAGGACTAATTGTTAGTGCCATATCGTATATAGTCTACTAGATACCATACATTATTCGTTAAAATGGCTTGGCCCATTTAATTTTTGGTTTAACGAGCAAGAAATGAGTCACCTCAAACAACAATTAGTAAGATAATTCACAATAGCTGGCTTAGGATCCCCTGCTCAAATTAGGTAATTTAGGTATTTTTAGGCATTGAAGTAACAAAAAGAAATCTTCTTTTCAAAAAAAACGAAACAAAAAGAAATCTTCCTCCCAAATGGCTTTACTTCCTCTTCATTTTTATAGAGACCATTCTTCTTCCTAAAATTAAAAAAAAAAAAATTGAAAAAAAAAAATTCTACTGAAAGCTCTTTTACAACATAAAAAGTAATAACCGATGAAAATATATTCAATTCTAGATATTAACATACCACATTTTTAATAGGTAGCGTTTTCAAAATGTTTTTATACTTAAAAAATTGCTAAAATTACTTAATTTGAGAATCTATTTTTTTTTTTTAAAAAAAAAATAATAATCTAGTGTTAAAATTTTGTAAAAAAGTGTGAGGGTAAATAATATTTAATTAATATACAGAAAAATAAATGAAGTTAGTGTAGAATATATTTGAATAGGAAATAAAAAAATAATTAAGTTGAAGAAAAAGCTGCTGTAAGAATAGTCAAGACGCAAGTCCAGCTGAAATAAGCCAACTTAAAACCCAGAGCGTTGAAACTTGAAAGATGGCGCACAGTCACAGAGCCGGTGTCCGGCGACCGGCATGTGAACAAAAGTGCTTATTTAGTCCGCGTCAAAAAGTCGGAGATGTGGCAGCTTCCTAAGAATTCTGGTCGGTTAAGATTTAGAACCAAAAATAAATTGAAATAAAAGGTCTTTCTTGACCCAGATATATATATATATATATAAAGGGGTTTGTTAGGAGTTATCTCCCTAGTGTTTTCATAGCGTTCTTCCAGTCTTATATAAAATATGATTTAAGAAAAAATAAAATTGTAGTACTATTTTTTTGTCAACAGATTAATTTTTATGAGTTAATATTTACGTTCTAATGCTTTAAAACTTGTTTTTGGATTCAAAACTAAAATTTAAGGGTGAAAAGTTAACCTTTTAGGGATGATATCACTCAAAATAGATTTGATCATTCAAAATTTAGTGCTAATGCCTCAAAAAACCGGTGGTGGAGGCTAATATAATTTTATTTTTTCTTAAATCATGTTCTATGTAAGATTGAGAGAACGCTAAGAAAACATTAGGAGGGAAAACTCTTAGCATTTTCCATAAATAAAGTAGTGATAAAGACCCAACTTTTTTGCCCAACTTTTACCTTTTTTTTTTTATTTATTTTTTTAAACAAAGTAAAAAATAAAAAAGTGTCCCAAGCAATAATGGTTTTTTTTGTCCTTCTTTTAATTGGTGTTTTTTTTTAAAAAGAAATGAAAATTGCTTTTTTCTTCATAAAAATGGTAATTTTTCATAAAAATTGACCATTTTTATGAAGGAAAATGCATTTTTTTTTTTAAAAAAAAAAACCAACTAAAAGAATGACAAAAAAAAAAAAAAATTATTACTTCAAACACTTTTTTTATTTTTTACTTTGTTTTTTTCTTAAAAAAAATAAGACAAAAGTTGGGTAAAAGTTGGACAAAAAAGTTTGGTCTTTAGCATTTTCCATATATATATATATATATATATATATTCCTTGAATATTTCTTGGTCAGAAAATGTGAAAGCTGAAACTCTGAATTTGATTTGCCTATAAAGGTGAGAGTAATTTTTTTTTTTAGAACAAATTTCTTTCGTTTTCCCTCTTGTAAATTAATCAAAATGATCAAATAAGATGAATTAAATTAATCTTTTGATATTAAATTCTCACGATCAAATAACTTAAATCCAAACAAATTGGCGTATAAGGATTAAGTAAGGGGTCCCTTGTGAGTGAGTAATGGTCATAGTAATGGATGCCAAATGATGCAGTTGATTTGTGGTTGTATGTTCTCCATTTTGCTCAGCGCCATCACAAATTTATTCGCATCACACCTTATGTTCTTAAAATTAAATAGAATAGCTAGAGAATGATAATGCTTATTTTAATAGAGAAAATAAGCACTTTTAAGTTCTATCACACACTCAAAACATTTAATCCCCTCAAACCAAGATGATAATGCTTTTTTTGTTTTGTTTTGTTTTGCTTTTTTAAAATTGATAGGTATATTTTTGTTTTATTGACAAATTTTAATGGTCTTTTTTATTATTTTGAGTGGCCTCGAGAGATATTAATAATTACAATTCTTGATAGTTTAGAGGAATTGTCACAACCTAATTTTTTTTTTTTTTTTTTTTAAAAAAAAATATGTTATCAATTAGATAATAATACAAGAGTTATATAATTTTTAAGAGCTAACTTAATCGGGTGAGATTCAACCACGTTTAATGAATCTAAAGTCACAAGTTTGAATTCCCTTAAAAAAAAAAAAAAAAAAATAGAGGTATATAGACTTTTCCAAAGAACAATATTAGAAGAATGATAAAAACTCAACTTTTTTATCCAACTTTTATCTTATTTTTTTTTAAAGAAAAAAAAAAGTGTTTGAAGTAATAATAGGTTTTTTTGGTCATTCTTTTAGTTGGTGTTTTTTAAAAAATAAAAATTATATTTTTCATAAAAATTGACCATTTTTATGGAGGAAAATGCTTCTCTTTTTTTTTTTTTTTGGGGTTAAAAATTGCTCAAATCGGGGGGATTTGATTGCTAAGCCGATCCCCCGTGGGCCGTGGCACCATCCTCACGTACGCGTCCTCAACACTCACCACTATCTTTCCGTTAAAAGGATTTCGTGGGAAACGGGAGACTGGCGCCTGCTCCCCAAACACATGGTAAGAAAATATTCGCGCCTCTCTCTCTCCTTAAAGAACGCGGCATTGCCTGTCCTCAGCCTCACACGTCGTTCCCTCATTATGATTTCTTTGAGCAGACGACACTATGGAATTCTGGTACGCCCACAATATATATATATGTTGAAAATTAGGAAGCATTATAGAAGTGGAAAAGATCTTCTGGATGGATTCGTTGAATAAATTATACACGTGGGAAGTCCACGTTCTTAGCATTTGACAATGAACCCAACTCGTTTTTTCAACCCTTTGAAATAATCAAACCAAGGAAGAAAAAAACAAGGAAACCGATGGTATAAAAGGAGGGTTGCGGTTTCTTGTTGCTGCAAGACAAATTCATTTTTGCGTTCTGGGTCGGCGCGTTTCTTTTGTTTCCGTGTTTGTTTTGTTTGAGAAACTGCTATTTGCAGAGACTGGTGGGTGTCGGGAGAGGAACTTTGATGGAGAAGACAATGAAAGAGATGAGGAACGGTGAGGATAAGTCTGGTTTTGGAGGGGGCGTTGAGGACGTCTACGGTGAGGATTGTGCCACGGAGGATCAGCTTGTCACTCCCTGGACTGTCTCTGTTGCTAGGTGAGAGTGACACAGATTATTGGCTGTTTTGTTTAATGTAATTACTGCTTTATTTGATTTAATATTGCTTTTCTTTGTAAAATTTTGGCTGTATAGTCTCCACATTGTTTGGGGTTTCGTTGCTTGATTCTTTTATTGATGGTTTCGTGTAGATTCTCCTTAAATATTATTTTTTCAATATTTATAGAAGTTGGATTTTTGTTACAGTGGGTATACATTGCTGCGGGATCCGCACCACAACAAAGGACTTGCCTTCACTGAGAAAGAGAGAGATGCACATTACTTGCGTGGCCTTCTGCCTCCGGCAGTGCTCACTCAGGATCTTCAGGTTGCTTAAATGACCTTTTTTTCTTTTTTTCTTTTTTTAATGTTAATTACACAATTTGAGCTTCAGCTCTCTCTCTCTCTCTCTCTCTGTATTTTGCTTATTGGATACTATTTATATGCTTCTTTTAGGAAAAGAGGTTAATGCACAATCTTCGCCAATATGAAGTTCCATTGAACAGATACACGGCCATGATGGATCTTCAGGTAATTTTCACTGGTTTTGGAACACGTAAAATATACCTGAGAAGATCAATTGTTAAAGGATTGTCTTTGCTTTTTATTTTTTTAAATAATCCAAATCACATCACATAAGGGTTCTATCAGCACAGACTCCCTAGACTCCCTTGAGGTAAAATTCCCCTTCCCTTTTGTAAACCAAAAGAAAGCTTCAAGTGATACCCAAAACTTAGGAAAGTATTTTAGCTTATCTTTATTTTATTAAAAAAAGAAAAAGAAAAAGAAGCTTTCGCGTTCCTCTCTTTTTTCTTAGCATTGACTTGAAAGAATATTTAAATGGTATAGGAAAATGATAAGAAAAGTTATTGTAGAGTGTATTTGAATCAAAAAGCAAAAAGTCGCTTGGTACCCTAAACTTAAGAAAAATCGAAGGGAAGCATAACTTGCTTTTCCCCTCTTCCCTTGAGGCTAGACTCACCCATCCAAAAAAACAAAAAAGTTAATGGGGGAATGAAGTATTCATCTTGCCTCTAAATATGTGTAATTTGGATGAAATTTAGGTGATCTAAAATTTGATCTACTGAACAATGACGTTAATTTTGATTGATGTGGTGCAACAAGTATTTAAGTAACTCCTGCTTCAGCTCTGGTGCAATTTTGTTGTGTTTTACAGGAGAGAAATGAAAGGTTGTTTTACAAGCTCCTAATTGACAACGTTGAGGAACTGCTTCCAGTTGTGTACACTCCTACTGTTGGTGAGGCTTGCCAGAAATATGGTAGCATTTTCAGGCGTCCCCAGGGCCTTTACATCAGTTTGAAAGAGAAGTATGCTTTCTGAAGGCATTTGTGTGTTTCATAATCTCCTGCATAGCATTGAACCAGATAATGAATGATTGTCACCTTTCAGGGGGAAGATTCTTGAAGTCTTGAAAAATTGGCCGGAGAAGTCTATTCAAGTTATTGTTGTGACTGATGGTGAGCGTATATTGGGGCTCGGGGATCTTGGCTGCCAGGTATGGCATTTCTGATTCTGAATTTCAGTTTGTATAATATAAATCAGTCTTATGAACTCATAATCTCTATCTCTTCTCACAGTTGAGTTTACAATCAACTTCTTTGACATGATCATTTCAAATTTTTCAGGGAATGGGGATTCCGGTTGGAAAACTTTCTTTGTATACGGCATTGGGAGGAATTCGTCCTTCAGCAGTAAGCACTCCTCTAACTGCTCTCCCATTTGTTTGATGGAGCTTTTCATAGTTTCTTCCATTGTTCCTTGAATTTATTGATCCGATTATGAGGATCATGAATTTAAGGTTAAGGTTCTTTTGTGTTACTTTTTGCAATACACTTTCTTTTTGAAATAAGCAAAACTCAAATACTTACCAATTCTAAGAAAATATTTCCTTTGAAGTATAGGCTCCGTTTGCCAAAGGAACGGATTGGCACTGTAGCAGGAAGGGCACTATAGCTACAGTACTGCTACAGTGCCATTCCTGCTACACCCAGTCTGTGACTTGCAAATTTCTATTTTCAAAAAAAATGAAAATTTGACCTGCAGAGAGGCCCATTGCTCCATAATTTTTTTCCCCTACACTAATAACCCACCCAACCTAACCCCATCACCTATTTACACAACTTCTGAACAAAAAAAAAAAAAAATCGAAAACTGGCCTCAACTTTTTGAAGGTTGAAGAAAGAAAACTAGAAGAAGGCTGGAAGACTGTGTTTTTGGAAAAATGCATTGTTTAGTTATATATGTAAAATGCACCGTATTAAGGAAACTGATATAATGATTTGCAATTGAATTAAATGTGACAAAAATATTGTAAATAACTTTTGAATTAATCGCATAATTTCTATTTTTTTCCTGAATTTCACATGGATCCTGACAATGCAAATTCTTTTATCATAGGTTTGTTCGTCTTTTTGTAAAATTGGTCCAGCTTGGTAGGCTGTGGCCATTCTTCTGTCTGATGGTGCAATATGATAAATTCCTCTTGTGGGGACTTGAAAGTTTTATGACTTGCAAGTTGACCAAGATTAGTTATCCATCGAGAGCTTGATGAAGTGATAGAACCTTTTTTTAGTAAGTAATAGAACCCTTCACTATTAGCAATAACATACAATTTGTATTTATTGTCTACAGTGCTTGCCTGTAACCATTGACGTTGGCACAAACAATGAGCAGCTTTTGAAGGATGAGTTTTACATTGGGCTTAGGCATAAGAGGGCAACCGGGCAGGTTTTATGATATTCTTGTCTTCCTTTTTTCAGTTGACTGGAATTTGTTTCACTATTATTAAATATGTACATTCATTGACGTGGTTTTTCACTCGTTTTATTTAGGAATATGCAGAGCTTCTAGATGAGTTCATGTGTGCAGTTAAACAGAACTATGGGGAGAAAGTTCTAGTACAGGTCTATATCATTTTTAAGTTACTCATTCCATAGTTTTTGAACTTCTGAGTTTTGTTCATATGGCTGTATTGTGTTTTTAACATTTAACCTTTTTTCCCCCTCAGTTTGAGGATTTTGCTAACCATAACGCATTCGAGCTGCTGGCACGATATCGCTCAACTCATCTTGTCTTTAATGATGATATACAGGTAACGTCTTCAAAAACCTTTTGACTGTTAGCCATTTTGTTTTCATTTTGGTAAATTTTTCTCTTCTTTCATTTGATTCAGGGTACAGCATCTGTGGTATTGGCGGGGATTATTGCAGCCTTGAAATTAGTTGGTGGAACCTTAGCAGACCACACTTTCTTATTCCTGGGTGCTGGAGAAGTGAGGCTCAAACACCATTTGCCTTTGGAGTCTTTTCTTTTTTCATTCTTTTTGTCTGTTTGTTTTTCTTGCACTGCTCAAATTGAGGACAATTTGAAAGTAATAATACATTTTTTCTGCACTTTGATACATCTACTTTAGTAGTCTCCATCTCATTTCAAGTAACTTGTGACTTGAGGCCATGCTCACCTTTTATTGCTTCCCTGATTCTCTTAATGTATGCATATGCATAGATGGATGCCAACTATTGGTGGTGTTTTCATATATGAACTATCTGATAGGCTGCTCTTTCTCACTATTGTCCCCTGTCTATTGAAGGCTGGAACTGGTATAGCGGAGCTTATAGCACTTGAGATGTCAAAACAGGTATTAATTTCTCCATCTATGTGTTTTTCATTGTCTTCACCGAAGCATCTGTGTTTACTTTTTATTTTCTTCACAGACAAAAGCTCCAGTGGAAGAAACCCGCAAGAAGATTTGGCTTGTAGACTCTAAGGTAATAGAAACCTGATCTGAATTCCATGCTTGCAAGGAAAAATAGCTTTTTCCTATTCGTTTTGCTTTCCCTTTTTCCTCTTAATCTCATGTAACAGTTGTATTAACTTTTTTCAGGGATTGATTGTTAGCTCCCGTAGGGAGTCCCTTCAACATTTTAAGCAGCCTTGGGCTCATGAGCATGAACCTGTGAAGGGACTCTTAGGTGCTGTCAAGGTGTGAAAATTTTCATGAGTGCTTTTTTAAAATAAAAAATACTTTTTTAGGATTTTTCCTGTTGAATGACAATATTCTGCCAATCTATCAGGCGATCAAGCCAACGGTGCTGATAGGATCATCTGGAGTTGGAAAGACTTTTACAAAGGAGGTGGTTGAGACCATGGCATCTTTGAATAAGGTTCTCTCTCTCTCTCTATATATATACACACACACACACATATGAACAATGTTGTAACAGGAAGAGTTTGAAACTGACATTGGTGATTATTGGCTTGTAGAAACCTCTTATTCTTGCTCTCTCCAACCCAACTTCACAGTCTGAATGTACAGCTGAAGAAGCTTACACATGGAGTGAGGTAAACATCTCTTTTTCTTGGATTTTTAATTCAAACTCCTCATTTCTTGCATCTGGCAGCAGACTGCTAAGGGCAGATGAACTAGCACAACTCATTTTAACCATATCCACCCTTGAACTCTATCAATGTGTAGGGTCGAGCAATCTTTGCCAGTGGAAGCCCTTTTGACCCTGTTGAGTATAATGGAAAAGTTTTTGTGCCCGGCCAGGTCCTAAACAATATTATATTATCGTAACCGACTCTCTTTACCCAAAATTTTCGAGGATATTATTCGCTTACTTGTTAATCCTTTTATTCAGGCCAACAATGCTTACATCTTTCCTGGTTTTGGTTTGGGTTTGATAATCTCTGGCGCAATTCGAGTGCATGATGACATGCTTTTGGCAGCCTGTAAGTACATTAACATCAATGTTATAACTAGACATAAATGCTTCTTAATTTTTTATTTTTTATTTTAATTTTTTTCTCTTTCTCATTTGTTTTATCCGAATGGTTCATGGATTAACTACTTCCATCCCCACCCCCCCCACCCCTTTTCCTACAGCTGAAGCTTTGGCTGCACAAACCACACGGGAAAACTTTGATAAGGGACTGATTTACCCACCATTCTCTAATATCAGAAAGATATCAGCCCACATTGCTGCTAAAGTCGCTGCTAAGGCATATGAACTTGGTGAGAATTTCTTTCTGATATCATCAGCTTGTACAAAAGGATCCCTGCCTCTTTCTAACATTGATATATAATTTAATTGATTTACAGGTCTTGCTTCTCGTCTCCCTCGTCCCAAGGATCTTGTTAAGTATGCAGAGAGTTGCATGTACAGCCCAATCTACCGAAGCTACCGCTAGAATTCCCTCCATTTTGTAGTCTGCACCAATCTGAGTTTTTTTTTTGGTGGGGGGGTGGTCGGGTTTCCAATGATTGGTTTGCCTTTAGTCCTGTAGTTGGGACTTGGGAAGTAGTCACTAGTGGTAATGGTATCAGGATGATTGATATTTTGTTATCTCATTTCTTGAAAATAAACGAGTTTTACTTAACTCACGATTGTTAATCTTTTCAAATGAACAATATTCAAAATTTCAAATATGGGAAAGATTCATTAGGATTATATCTTGTGATGTATTTTTCTTATTTTGGATTTTTATTGAATGTAATGAATTTTTTATATGCAATTAAAGAATTTGGAATGAAAGCTACGAATTTGTATTCATGAACGATTCTGTAACAAGAAAATAGCTGAGTTTAATTGCAGCTTTGCCTCCAAGAAAGAAGGAAAAAAAGATAAATCTCAGTCTAAAGTTCTAAATGCCTCACAATCTGGTAATTGGACTTATTTATAATAGCTCAAACCCTATGTTTACAGTTACCATACATGGTCGGATGGTTCATTCAAGGATATGCAAATGGAGATGTTCTCAACTTCTTACACTGACAAAGTCTAATAACCAACAAGAAGCTAACAGCATATAATAAACTCATAATTTAAAAACTTTTTTGTTTTTGTTTTTTCTTTTTTTCTTTCTGTCAAAAGCCCTAATTTTTACTTGAGAACTAAATTCTCCCTTTCACATTTATGTTAGATAAAAAAACTCATTATAGTACATACACTGTAAGATGTTATCATAGGAATCAATAGCAAGATGGACAGAAGAAGCCATATACACACTAATCTCATTACATAGTGACTGGAAAATTCAGAGAAGCACCTAAACATTTCAGTGTGTTACTGCATGTCATCTGCAACTTGAGAACTCCTAATGCCCCAAAACGATCTAGGCTTCAACTTCTTGTTAGTGGCTGTAAATCGCCACCCCATTTGGGTTTCACAAGTGGCACAGTTTGTGATTGTCCATGCATACCTGCATAAAATGCCCAAATTCTCAATTTTGCATCTCAACTTGACAATCGCAGACAATTCGATGATAACAACTTATGTTTCATTTTTTTTATAAGTAATGTTGTATATATCAAAAAACCCAATAGGGCGCAACAAATACAAATTGGTATAGGTCGCCAAGCTCATAAGTAGCCCCCAAGAAACAAACCCAGGAAACATAAAACCAACCAGGAAGACAACCCACACAAACCCAAAAAAAAAACAACCTAAAATCAATCCAGCCCCCTACTGCACCTTAGGGGGGAAAGAAAATGCATTTTTAGACCCGAAAAAACCCCGCCTACGTTGGCCCTTCGCCTGAGAGGACCTCCGACCTCTAGCCTTAATGTTCAAGGAGCAAGCTAAGTTCTTAAGCTCCTTCTTCCCCTTCACCTTAGGAGCAGCAAGCTCCCGCTTCTCCTTCTCAATAACAGAAAAAAGATTCGACAATCTTTTATCGTCACCTCCCCATGACAACCCCACCACCGGAGCGAAGTTCATCGTATCAAACACCTCCTTGGAATAGCCCTCCACCGGAATATCAGCCACAACCTCAGCGAGCAAGTCCTTGTTTTTAAGCAATTGCTTAGCAACCTCATCCTTGACCCTCAGGGAATACACCAGTTGAGACTTGGAAACAAGGGGATTAAGACCCAGCTCAACCTCCCCATTGGACGAGACAGTAGAGCAAACTAGAACCTCCCCATCATCAATCTTGGCATCCTGCTTAGACGACTTCTCCAGCAAAGAGGAAGAAGCAAAATTCGACCCTAAAAACCCTCGACGGAGCAAGCCATTCTCTGGAAGAGGATCCTTTCCCTTAGAGGACAAGGATGCCTCCTTCACCCCTAAGGGAAAAGGAGAGACAGCCCTCGGGCCAAAAAACCCCCAAAGAATCAAACTCGAAGCTTGAGAAGGACTACAAACAGCCTTGGCCAGAGAAACCTTCGACACCGGTGCTTCGACAGTGACTGCCACCCCAAACCCAGAGACCTCCTCCCAAGGGCTCGTCGGAAAATCCTCCTCCCAAGGGAGAGAGAAGGCCTCTCGAATGGCAGGACTACTAACCAGCTTAGATTCTGATAACGAAACAGCCCCCAGAGAAGACCCATCAACGGCAGACCTGATTTTGTGCGCTTGAACAAGAGAACCAAAGTCCGAAGGCTCAGGCACATCCAGACAAGCTTGAGAAGTAGGCGCCTCCGCCTGAGAGAGATTCTCCATCAACAAACTTACCGGAGGAGTCTGTCGGACCGCCGACAAAGGCCCAAACCTAGCATCAGCGAAGGCCGCAAGGAGGGCAGAAGTACTCACCGGCTCGGAATCCTTCAACAAAGCACCCCCCGGAGCAGACCCATAAATGGCAAACCGCACCGGCTCCGGAGGCACAGCGTCGGACGCTCCCAAATGATCCTCAGACGGCAACAACAAAGAAGAAGGCTTAAAGGCTAGAGGCCTAACCCGACGAGTAGGTTGCATCGCTCTTTTGGACTTAAAGAGGAAACCCAAGCCCAAACTTGTGAAACCCAAAAGCACGCCCAGCAGAAAAGGCCATAGACGAAGGCCTCAACCCAAAACCCTTAGAGCCATTCAAAAATTTTAAAACGGCCGTTATCCGTTTACTAACGGGAATGTTTACAGGGCCCTTAAGAAGGCCTTCAAGCAATCCAATAAAAACCTGGCCCAATCCTAAATGAAAAAGCCCTAGCAAATGATTGACCCAACCTTTGACAGAATTGCCCCCCATCTTCTTCGCAAAACCAGCCGCCAGTGTAGTATTCTCCATAACACCTTCCACCGCAAGCCACTACTTAACCCCGCCTTTCTCCACCTCCACACGCATCCGATCCTCCAACTCGAGTCGAGACTTTGATTGCAAGACCTCCACAAAAGAATGATCCTTAAAGCATCTCGCATTGACCCCTCCCCCTGCGTGCTTAGTCGGTGGAATCTACAATCTCGGCACAGTACGTGTCTCGGACACCTCCGACCCAATCTTGCCATTGGGAGGAACCAGCATAAGACGCAGTTCGCCCGCAGAACGATGCCAGCCCCGCCCAAAATGGCCCTCCGGGAGCCATAGAACTCCTTTACGACCCCCCTCCGCATAAATGGACACCTCCAAAAACCTCCCTGCCTTGTTGGCACCCCCGTGGACCATCAAAACCTTTTCCCCCTCACAGTAAGACTTGGCGACATCCTCCTTCACCTGACACGCCGCTTCCATTGTGTCCACCAACCAAGAGCAGCATAGAGTGCTCGCAAAAATATACCCTACGAAGTTTTTTCTCCTTTCCTCCAGACGAAAATCAGAGAACCCACCCTTAGACGAAAAACAAAACGATTTAGCTTCAATGGAAAACCGCCATTCCATCACAGCTCGCCGGACCCTAGCATGCGGTGCCTCGACTCGCCACTGCTAGGGCAGAAAAAGGGAACTAAAGAGAGGAGAGAGAAGAGAGCGTT
Source organism: Carpinus fangiana (assembly GCA_006937295.1). Lineage (NCBI taxonomy): Eukaryota > Viridiplantae > Streptophyta > Magnoliopsida > Fagales > Betulaceae > Carpinus > Carpinus fangiana. Next base: position 29,614,511 of record CM017325.1, read on the forward strand.
TAAAAGCCCAAAAAGTTAAGGAACATTACAGTAGAATTTTTATTAAAATTCTTAGAAAAATGAAACATGATGAAACATAACAACTTATGTTTCATTTTTCTATTATCATGCATTTCTTGTTCTGTTAGTTTTCACATTAGTTCCAGATGTAAACAATTTATAAATCTCAGTAACTGATTTCTTTCTCTGAGTATTTTCACCGGGTAAACCCATGTAAAATTTAGCAATTAAGTTCTCAAGGTAAAGAATGCAAAAGTGCCAAAGACCATCTTTACAATCTCTTTGCACTTGCCAATTGTACCAATGTATTCTCACACATCCTCCTGAAACTAATTATTCAACCAGGAAAATGATAATGCTAATAAAGAGCTATAAGATGACATGTTATCCTTATAAGAGAACAAAGATACATAATGGCCAAATGGTACTTTATACTAATATTTCGAGACACAATATGACTCTTGTGATTTTGGTTGCAGCTCTGAAATGCCATCAATAACGTCCTTTAAAGGTGGTTGGGGGGGGGGGGGGGGGGGTTTGAATGCTAGATACTATAATTCTAACCGGCATTCATCCAACAATGTTGACATGACACTCCCAACCAACCACTTTTTTTTTTTTTTTTTCATTTAAAAATGATTAATCCAATAATTCGTTGGGAGTGTCACACATCAGCATTGTTGGATGAATATCAATTAGAATTATAGTATCTACTATTACTCTAAAACAATAAACCAGTTGAAGGGCTCAGATATTGTAAACATCATCCCTGCAACTTAAATCCAAATCCAGCAGGCCAACATCTATATCATTGTGTACATATAGATACTGGGACAAAAAGAAAGCGACAATGGTGAGCTATTTGTGTCAATACATGCAACCCATCAGTTCCCTGCTTGCATCTAAGGTTCCAGGAACACTTTTCATTGGCATTAGCACAGTCACTAAACTTAGCTAAGGTAAAATTGCAGAAGTATATATTTTTTGAACATTCACAGGGAGAGAAAAGGATAGAGGATAATCCCATACCCAGGAAACCAGCTGTATTCTAATTGTGGTCGCCCCCATAGTGCTAAGCCATTTGCTTTGTAGAGGGTTATTATCTCATGTACACAACCATGTGGGTTCACATAAGCACCAAGAGGACCTTCAGTAGACATGACCAACATATCACTCCGCCTGGCGATTACAGTCTGCATCAGAGAAAAAGGGAAGAATGGACCTAATTGCATTGAGTCACTGCATACCCATTTAGCAACGGCAGACACAAACACAGAGACAGAGAGTAGAGTGAGGTTTACACTAAGCAAATATATTAATTACCTGACAGTGTTTGCATTGAATAAGATTGACGCTCTCAAGCAACTCAATTTCCCTTCGCAATCTATATGAAATCCCATCAATCTCCAGAAGCTCCTGCCTTGTAGATACAGAAACAGGGATTTTACTGGCAACATAAAATGACAAAAGATCGGGCCTCCTAACAAGACCATCCATGCTGGGTGCCCCAACTATCTTTTTCCACATATCTGCAAGATGTCAGTGCAGAAACGTTAGTATCATAAGTGAGATTAAAAGAAAACAAGGTCCAAATGTAATTGGCCTTAAGACAGGGCAAACAGGAAGAATCTCTATTTCACAATATCTGAATACTTTTTTAGACACTGAAATTTTCCATCTGAACCAAGCAGCGAAAGGGAAGATACCCTGAAATAAAATATTTCTTTCCGCCCATAAGGAAGTATTCTCACTCATCTAAGATAAACAAGAGTGGTCCCATACAGTTCAAGAACATTTTGCAGATTTCTCTCTTTTCATGGATTAAAAAATCTTCATATATATTCTATGGACAAGATAACAACATTTAGAAAGACTTTCACATGCTTTGTAGAGGGAACAAAAGTCAACCATTTTCTTTTTTTTAATGACGGGGAACCCCTCCAAAGCAGGGTCACTTCATGTACCCACCCCCTGTCAAGTAAACCTCGGACCCATATAAAGGGCCAAAAAGTCAACCACATTAAATGTCCTTAACCGAAATTACAGGTAACAATTAACACAAGAATGGTAACAAACACATATCCTATGCTATTAAAATGGATGAACTAATCGTATTTTCATAATGAACCTTGACTTACAATATTAATCATGATTGAAGTACAAAAAAATAAACTTATGAATTGGCATAAAGATCTTAGGGGCATGAACAAAACAAAGAAAAACTACCTGCAGCCCTTTCAGCAAGGCAATAGGAGTCATACATACGGTATACCCAAAAGGGCAAGAATGCTCTTGGAACTCTGCGGAACTGGTTGAAATTGGTTTTTTCCCAAGACCTATCAGGCTCTTTTCCTTTGCAAGATTGCCTTTTTGATGTAGAACTGTTTCCCAAAGCTAATTCAGCATTTTCAATTTGTTTCTCGTGGTCTGCATGCAATGATCCTATGGATTTAGAGTCATTTAGGAAAGGTCTTCTTAATTGTAGGTCTGACTCGCACAAAATGTCATCATCACTGCTTGTTGATTCATCCATTATATCAAATCCATAACAAGAATCAACAGCTGAATGGTGGATTCTCCTTTCTGCAAGGGAGAGCGCACTTTCAAAGCTATCTTCGGAATTTGACTCTGAAACACTGTCCTCATCCCTAAATCGATGCATTTTTGCAAGAGAAGCATTTGAAGTCCGCATATGTGAGAGATTGTGGCTCCGACGATTGCTAAATGGTGTCAATTTTCCAAATGCATCACGTGGAGTCCTTAATGGCTGATCTTCCTGGATAATTTGGACCTCTCCACATGGCTAAAACGATGAAATTTAATCCAAATAAGCCTTTGCTGATATAGATAAAAACAAAGAGAAAAAAGAATTATCATTCAAGCGTATTATCCATTTCTGGGTAAATAAAAATAGTAATTATCCTAACCGCTCCTTCCACATCAATCCAACGTCGCCTTAGACGAAATCTCTGCTGGCCACGAGTAACCACATTCAATGAGCCATCCTCTAACCGCCGGTATTGTCGAATCTGTAAAAGTGAGTTTAGCAAGTGTATAAGCTATTTGCATAAATGACATAACAAACCCAATTACATCCCACAACCTAGCACACTCGATGAAGAATCCCACAAGTATAAAACATCTCTGTCTCACATCATAAGAGTCACTTTGCCAGCAGGTTAATTCAACATACAAACTGCATTTACAATATAAATAGCTTCACTTTTTCATTTCTGACATGTGATCCAAAACTGATTCCGTATCAATTGTTAGCCTCCACTTGCAAAAGAAGGAGCTCAAGCCATAAGAAACATTAATATGCCAAAAAGTTCCTAGGATGTCTGGCGTTAGGCTCGGAAAATACTCAATATCTAGGTCACCCAACCACTGACGGGTGAAGTAAGTTAACTAACATTGTAAGCAATCAGTGGATCAAGTTTGAATGGAATAATATCATGTATTTATAAAAACATTGATCATAATTTATTAATGAAAGTCATAGAGTCCTACTTAAAAAAAAAAAAAATCAATTGCTTAGAAGAAGAAAAAAAAAAACTAACATTAATATGTTGATATACACTAACACATTAATTACTAGCATATAGTTAGTGTGATGTCCCACATTGCCTGGGTATGGAGATGAAGATGTGCTTGCGTGCATAAGCCCATGAGAGTCGCCAGCGAGCACTTGTTGGGACTCCAAGAATGGGCTAATCCCATGAATGTTGACAGCGGGGCCGCTGGGTCTTAAGAGGTGGTGATTGTGACGTCCCACATTGCTTAGGTATGGAGATAGAGATGTGCTTATTTATATACTTTTACCTTTAATGACAACAACGCGTTTTAAAGCCGTGATGGTCATGATCCCATCAGAACTCCACAATTGAGTGAGCTTATGCGAGAGTTGTACCAAGATGGGTGACCTCTTGGGAAGTCGGCTTCGGGGGAGCCAAAAGCGGACAATATTGTGTGTCAATGGGGCTAGGTTTTACAGTTATATAATTAAATATCTTATGATAAGTTAATAGTATTAGCTATTTAGTTAACACTTAACTATAGTTAGTATTTACTATTTAGTATGTTAATACTTTCTTTTTTTTTTATAAGTAATTTTTTTGATAAGTCAAAATATATATATAAAAAGCGCAGAGGGGCGCAACCCTAAGTACACAGAAAGTATACAAGGGGGGGCTTAAGAGAGAGAGGAGAAGCGAGAAAGAAATTCATGAAAACTAATAACAAGCAGAGCAAGCCAGCCCGCAGCCCAAGTATAAAGAGTAAAAAGGAAGTAATGGATAATTTCCTCAAAAGACTGCGCGTTGTCTTCAAAGCATCTAGCATTACGTTCATTCCAAATACACCACATCAGACACAAAGGAACCATCTTCCAAACCACAGCACTCCTCGAGCAGCCTCCTGTCCACTAGCAGGCGAATAACTCCCTAACCGAGCCAGGCATAACCCAACACAACCCAAACCGGCTAAAAAAGACGCTCCACAAGGCGTTCGCCACTCCGCAGTGAAGAAGGAGATGATCCACTGACTCCCCATCCGACTCGCATAACCAACATCTATTAATCACGATCATACATCTCCGTCGAAGATTGTCAATGGTGAGGATCTTACCCCTGGCAGCCGTCCAAGCAAAAAACGCCACTCTAGGCGGGGCCTTGGTTCTCCAAATGCCTTTCCAAGGAAAGGGAATGAGCCCCAGCGGAGAAAGAACCCGGTAGAACGTGCTCACCTCAAAGGAGCCTTTTCTCGAAGGAACCCACCACAACTTGTCCTCCAAATGACCTCTAAACTTGAAAGAATATAAGCGACTATAAAACGAGGCTAGAATCTCCACCTCCCAGTCATGGACCAAACGAGTGAACACAATATTCCACTGGACGACACCATTGGAACGCTCCACATTATCCGCAATAGATGTCTCCTTAAGTCTGGCAATGCTAAACAGACCAGGAAAAGTGATTTTGAGGGAAACCTCCCCACACCATACATCTTCCCAAAAACTAATCTTGGAGCCAACCCCAGGGTCAAACCTAAAATGCCTCCTGAACTTATTCCACCCCATACAAATAAACTTCCAAAGCCCCACACCATGGGCCTCATTAATATCACAGGAGCGCCAACCTCCCCAGGTAGACCCATATTTAGCCTCCAAAACCGATCTCCACCAAGCACCCTCCTCATGCGCATACCACCATAACCATTTACCCAAAAGGGCTTGATTAAACTTTTTCACATTCAGAATTCCTAAACCACCTTCAGAAATGGGGGAACACACCGTGTCCCAGTCAACCAAGTGAAATTTGACCTCATCATTCAACCCCCCCAAAAGGAAGTCTCGTTGAATCTTCTCAATACGCTTAGCCACCTTAGCAGGAATGGGAAACAAGGACAGCAAATAAGTAGGCAAGTTAGATAGGGTGCTTTTGATCAACGCAACCCTATCAATATAGGCAAGTTAAATGGGGAAACAATGTTGTATACTTGTATACAAACTATTCAATATAGCCATATAGTTATATACTAACTATTAAATATGTTAGTTAACAACTTTATTTCATATTAACTAATTATTTATGTAACTTATGTTAATTAACCTAGTTAGTAACTTAATATATATTAACTAACTAGTTACAAGTTAGTATGTTAATACTAATATAACACACACACACATATAGATAATATGCAGACAAATATTGGGTAACCTATAGTTAACTATATTTACTAAGTTACTTATTTACTTAAACATATATTAATTAGCTAAATAATATGTTAGTTTATGAACTAACTAGTTGGTATGTTAACTAATACACACACACATATAAATATTAAGTAACCTATATAACCTATAGTACTTAACTACTAATATGCATACTTCAATTTATATAACTCATTCTTAGAATATATTAATATATATTTGTATATATATACAAAGATACATAAACAAGCTAACAAGTTGAGTAAAGCTTTTTACGAGCTAGGCTTGCAAGCCCTAAACAAGTCGGGTGAGCGGCTAGGTCAAGCTTTAAACGAGCTAAGCTCCCGCGTCTCTGTCAAGTTTTGTCGAGCGTATCGGATATGTATCACTTATTAATCGAATAGGTTTTTACTGTAATGAGCTGGTTTGCATAGTACTGAGTTTGCGTTCGGGTTGGGCTTAACCGAGTTGGTATCCAACGAATTGTCTAACGGACTAGTTTATTTACAGCCCTACCTACAATTTTGTTTAGCTTCTATTAGTTATTAGTAATTTATTTATTTATCTAATGTTTTTGGTCATTCAATAAATAGGTGATTGCCCTAGATTATGTTAAGTCAGTAAATGGGTGTTTCCCTAGGGTTTAGTCTTGAGTCTATTTGAGCATGCTTTGTACTTCAATGGAGCCAAACTTGATGACATAAAATTATAAGGAATTGATTTTCCTTCTCTCCTTCTCTCCCCCTCTTTTCTCTTCTGTAGCTTCTTCTTTCCCCTTTCTTCCTCTTCTTTTAGCTTCTTCTTCCCCTTTTAACTACTTCTTTCTTTCTCTCTTTTACCCTACTCTCTCCTACATTCACTTTATTATTCCGGTGATTATTGTTTGTCCTGCATCAGGGGGGTTGTCTAACGAAGATTTGTGCTTGACATTTGATGACATATAAATGGACATAAACATGTGACATTGCAATTCTTCAAAATCAACACTTTTTTGTTTATAATGAGAAACCCCTCAAAGGCAGAGTCACTTTATGTACCCACCCCTGTCGGGTAAACTACAAATCCGTGTAAAAATGCCCCTCCACTCAGATCAAGTAATACTCCAATTTCGGAATTGTTTGCACCCAAAGTATTCGAACCTTAGACCCGATGGAAACACCACAAAGACCAAGGTGCTTACCACTTCAGCCAACCACTTGAGGTTACAATTCTTAAAAATCAACACAAGGTGATATAAATGAGATATGCAGACATATTGGTTACATTTCCATTAATTGAAAAAAAAAAAAGAAAGAAAAAAGAAAGAAAGAAAGAATAGAAAAAAAGCTGAGGTTTTGTAATTGTACCTCTGCTGTTGTCCCAATTGATGCGAAGCTTAATCCTCTATCATTAGGGTTGCTATGAACACGAACCTGGAAAAGTTTCAAAACCATGTCAAAACTTTCGAACAAAAACTAGAGCAAGAAATCCCAAGCACAGCTAGAGCAAATGAAAAGCAGTCATAAGAAGTTCACTTACCACACCAATAGTATAAGGAGCATCAACTTGGATCAATGCTCTCTCGACTGCAGCTATAAAATTTGGCTGAATAACTCTTAGAGGAAGGGTGGCTTCTGGGAACAAAACAACTCCTGACAAATATCACATGGCATGGTCTAAATAAAAAGGAAGATATATAGGAAGGCACCCACAGACAATAGGTCCAAATAAAAAGGTGACGTACTATACACCACAGCAATCTGACAGGGCTTAAGGTCTTAAAACTTGCAAGATTAAGGGTGCTTAATTAAACTGGTTTTTTAAAATTACAGGTTATGGCAACTGATTTAAAGCTTCTGTATGATAATGCAAAGTCATTAGAGCATAATGAATGAATAAGAAAAAATAACATGCACACACACAGAATATATATATTATTATACTACACCAGCATCAAATCTCCTCTGAAAATGTTTGAGAAAGAGCATTAAAAAAAAAAAGATGATGAAAGCCAGGTGTTTAAGCATATAACAGAAAATTGAAAGTACTTTTTTTCTCATTACTCGGTATAATTATGAAGTACAGAGTTCTCACTTAAAATCCAGAAAATTTTAACATTTTTCAATAACTGGGTCTGTTTTTTTTTTAAAAAAATAGTTAATAACTTCGCACAACTATGACTACGTTTGCAGTCTAGATGAAGTAAAATAGCCAACCAGGTAGGTACTGGAACTGAAAATCAATAGCATAATTTATTAAATGAATAAATAAAGCAATACCTTCAAGATAAAAAATTGGGAGGTTCATGACGGCACCGCCTTCCAAGAAGGCCATCCTATGGTGTGTGTCTTCGACCTCTGTTGCATGTAAGTGATCTCATGAACCCTAGATACTTCAGATCAGCATCAATATACACAAATACATAAAACAGAGCACCATAAGCCTACCGCCAAGATATTTATGTAACGAAGTTAAACTGGTGTTGAAAGTAATTTCACTAGATGAGGCAGCGCCAGCATAACCACGGTCACTATAGTCCAAAGCAAAATATGCATAAGAAAGTCAGGAACCCATGACAATAATCAAAACAACATCAATGAAATCAACTCCAAATTATTCTAAAAAGCAAAGAAAATGCATTCAAGCTCACCAATCCTCTACTGGCAATTGAGTTCAAGCTCATATGCTATCACTCTTAATCTTAAATTTACATTTCTACTTATTCAACTTCCGTGGCAAACAAAAAGAGGATTTGCAAATCAAACTAGGTAACCGAGACACGTTTACCGTGAATGTTACGCTGAAATATCAAATATGTCCTGCATTTTCTCCGATTTAGGGTTAAATTAGCGTAACCAAAACTTGTTTCATTTCTTTCCCTCGATTTTCTCAGAATCCAAACAGAAGTTTAGAAAGCCCAATTAAATAATAGGCCTCCCAGGAGATATTCAAATTATGCAATAACCCTAATAAAGCCCCGTACCACAACGTCAACAACAGTTGGGAATATGATAGTACAGCCAATCAAGTTTGGGGAAAAAATCAAACGGCGAAGAGGAAAGGTGGTGGGGAGATTACATGGCGCCAAGGTCATCGTCGGATGAGTCGTGGAGGCCATCGACCTCTTCCACCTGCAATTCCTCGAGATCGAGCTCTCGAATCTGCTCCATCTGGTGCCTCTCCCTCTCTAGTATGCGGTCATCCATTTCCTCTCTCTTTCTATGCTTTGGTTTTTGGCTCTGCGTTTTGTATCAGACCGATGGAATGTACTAGCAAGTAACCCCCACCAGGGCAGCGCGGTCACCTCTAGTCTGCATTTTTGTAGTTTTTAACTTTTTATTCCCTTCTCAACGATATCCATCCATCCCCTTGTAAAAAAATATCCTAGTTTTTACCACGTCATGTATATACTTATGTTTCACTTTTTTCTTTGAATATGTATTTCCTACAAATTGGATGGTAAGAAAATTATTCTAACTTAGAATCTGTTTAGGAATTTTGGTTTCAATTTTTTAAAAATTGTGTTTTTGAAATTACTACTATATTAAAATTGTAAAGGCGTTTGATGAAATATATTAATTTTTTTTATTAAATATTTGTTATGCGAAGTTGTGATTTTAGTTTAAATTCACATTTTTTTCAAATAAACACCCACTAATCTGCTTATAGAAATCTCACATTTTGCAATATCTTTTAAAAACGTAGATTATTTTTACGAAATCACAATCCCAAACACATCTTTATGCTCTATTTGTTTCTCATTTTAATGAAAAATGATTTTCTCAAAAAGATTTTACAATGTTTGGCGTATACGAAAAATCACAATTTTTTTATACATATATTTTCATTTAATCATATTAAACTTTAAATTATAAAAATGTCTCGACCAGGTTTAGGAGGTGTCCTAATTGAGTATTGTCGGGACCTGATCGAGACCAACCCGGGACACCACTAGGACCCGCTCGACACTCAATCTGGGCCTGTTCAAGACTCCATCAAGACTCGCCCAAGACCTAATCGGAACTTGTCCAAGATATCTCGAGTGGTCCTAGGGGGATCCCAATTAAGTCTTAGGTAGGTCCTAATCATGTCTCGGCAGGTGTTGGTCGAGTCCTAGTCAAATCTCGGAAAGGAGGGGCTAACATTATATAACATAGAGCTAATATACCCAACTCAAAAGGAGGGGCTAACAAAAAACACACCAACTCCAAAGCAAACGACGTCTTATGACCTCAGTATCACCTCCAACAAGATGTTTTGCATGGGCTTGGAGATCAAAATTGATGAGACCCACGCCGATCCAGTCCTCTCAGCCCTTCTGTCCTGGGCCCAACTTTCATGCGTTTCACACACCCAGTCGGATAAAACCTCTGGATGCAAAACCGCGAAAGGCCGAGAAAGGCAAGGACGAAGAAGAAGATGAGTCGCTCAGTTCTCTCCCACTTCCTTACTCTCTCACACTCCCCATGTTCACGCTTTACTCCGTCACTGTACTCTCTCTCTCTCTCTTTCTGTTTCTGCCAAATGCAGTAGTATATTTCTCCGCCTATCGTTAACGATTGCGTTTTATGTGGAGCAGGTGCTGTGGATTTCCGGTGAAGTACATGAAAGGAACTGGTTTGGTTCGTCGTTCTCGGCGTCCCATTAGCCTCCGTGGCACCGGTTGCCGGTTAAATTGCAGTGTCTCCGCCTCTGAACCAGTTGTGCAAGAGAGTTCTCCAAGCTCTGTCAAGTAATTCCGTCCTCTATTTGATTATTATTGCTGTTATACAGCTGATTATCTAGTTTGATTTATTGGTCATGAAGGAGAATCTGGGTTACTTTGCTGAAACCAAATTATAAATTATGTGTGTTATAGAGTTAGTGATTCATTAGTATGGCAACCAACGAGACCTATAATGAAAAAAGAAATGGAAACCGATTATGTAAAAGTAGTAATAATCCAATAAATGCAAGGCAATTGAAGAGTGCGAGGCTGCTTTGCTTGAAATACAAAAATTCTAGACAAATCGAGGAGCTCAATCTTTTGGGATTCGATTGAATTGTTTTCCTGGGAACTCAATACTTGGTATTGACAGTGAAGAATAAGATTACATTATTTTGTAAGTTTGTTACCAGGGTTTGGTCAATATACATTCAGTTAAAGGATGCTTTTCATTTCAGAAATTCATGAAATCTAAGTTCAATCACTATGAATTTAACTTCATATTCATTAGCTTCGAATCGAGGGAAAATGGTTTAACATAAGTAGCACCTGGAGAATTTACTGTACCACCCAAATTTAATTTCAAGATATTACTTATTACTTTTTTAAACTCATTATATATGTGTGTGTGCGCACCAGTGTATTTTTTGTTAGAGAAATGCTAGAGCATATACTCCCATCCTTCTCCATACTCTTTTTTTTTTTTTCTTGAAAGATCAACTAGATTTGTAGGACCCACCTAAGCGAAGGTGGATTTAATGGTTGATTTTTTAAAAAAAAGTATGGAGAAGGATAGGAATAGATGCTCTAGCATTTCTCTTTTAGTTATATTTAAACTCACATGTATTTGGATGTGTGTTCAATTAAGTTGAAGCGTTGTTTCACAGGAAGAGGGTAGTTTCTGGAGTTCAACCAACTGGATCAATTCACCTGGGAAATTATCTTGGCGCCATAAAGAATTGGATTCCGCTTCAGGTTGTTTTGACTTTCTCTGATATTCTCTTTACCAAAATCTGAACACATTGTTAGTTGCGTATTAGATAATACCATAGCATCATCTCCTAATGTTGCCATTTCTTAGAGAACTCCCAAAATCAGTTTATATTTTTTGTGACCACATGCATGTTGCTGCTACAGCTGCTTTTCTCCCTCACTATTAAGAGCAACACTCTTTGAGCAGGAAAAGTATCCCTTACCTTTAAGTTTCCTGTCTAACTACATTCCATAAATTGAGGCTTATTATGATTTGTCTCTCTCGTCGCCGCATGGAAAGATTTTCTCCTTCTGTGTTTGTTCCTTGGGGCTGTCGTGGTTGTTTACTTTGCTTTTGATTGTTGACGATGGGCTTCGTGAGTTGGTTCTATGTAGAGGCCAAAGCTTTTGAGCTTTTGGTGGCTGAAGGGGAGATCAGTTCTTTGCTTGGTTGAAAGCAGATATGGGTTTTCTTGAGTTGTGTTATTGGGTAAGAAGAGTGTTGCTTGGTTGAAAACAGTGGTGAAGGCGCTGGTTCGTATGGAAGAGGTGAGAGTTTCTCAAATCGCATGGGGACAGGAACAAGGCCTTCATTGTTTAGAAAGGTTCTAACAGGTTAGACCAGTATCTGGAGGTGGCTGAGTATGTAGTGGGTGGTTGTAGAGGTCTTATCCCAGAGGAGTGAGAAGGGTTGGGATGGAGAAGTTTTGCTGTTAAATTGAGAAAGGTGGTGGCTTTCTTTGATTCCTCTCTCGGTATGGGGATCAATGTTTTGTTTCCGCACCATTGGTGGCTTTCAGTCAATTGGTGCGGGAGGCTTTTCCTTGGTTTCAATGGGTAAGGAGCTTATGTTAAGAGGTGGCAGAAGAATCTATATGAATGTGTTAGGTCAGACAGGGCAGTTGCAAGGGGGCCCTTTAGCGCCAGTAGTGAAGGCGGAGCTAGTGCCTCGTTCCTTTGTGCCTTAGGGTCATATAAGGAATGCATTCCATGCAAGGACCTGTACCTCTGTACCTTTGGGTCAAAAGAATGCTGCTTGTGGTACGTCTGCAGACATGTCCATTCCCTTCTTTTGCACCGCAACTGGAGACGAGGTTGTGCGAAGGGGTGACATGGTGGATATCTGTGGGGACCTTTGAGACTGGAGAAACCAGTTGGAGAAATTAGAAGGGGAGGTGGATTAGGCTTAACGATAATTGTTGAAGGGCTAAATTCTATTGTGCTGGAGGGTTCTAAGGCCCCATCCCTCCTAGTCTAAGTCATAGCCCATTTTCGAAGGAGAAAGCTCATATTGCGGTTAATAAGCATAAAGTGATCTCTCCAGCATTTGAAGCACTCGATTCATCTCGAGCTTAGTTTTAAGTGGGCTTTGAACAAACGGATTGGAGAGGCCACTACTTCAAGTAAGGACCAGAAGTTGTAGTGGGTTTTGAGAGCCCTATGTTTGGTAGGTGCTCCACCTAGCTTTGTGGCCCTTCGGTGGACTTGCCGGCAGTTTTCGTTTCCAAGATGGGCGATGAGCTAGTTGTGTAGATTCCTTTGGGTTCTAAAGTGCTAGTTGGTAACCTTCCGTCCATGGTGGAACCTTTGGTGTTCCAATCGAAGAACATTGTCTTTCCCCCCCTCCCTATATTTCGCTAGTGATGTGGCTGAGTTGGTTCCTTTTCTTCTTGGGCCATTCATTGCGATTTTTGGTGGCAATGATTTTAGGCCTAGAGGTATGCCTCGCCTAGTCAGGCAAGTAGGCATTAACGAAGGCTTTGTGGCTGATCCTCTTTGCTTGGGTAATGTGGATATGAGTGCCTAGTTAGTTCCTCTACCTTCAGAGGTGATGATTTCCCCTAGCTGAAATGTGGACAGGTTTATCCCCTTTCCTTCTAAGGTGTTTTCCTCTAAGTTGAGCACTTTGTCGACTAACCCAGAGTCTGTTTTTGTTGCATTGTTGCACCGGGGGAGGGTAAGCAGGTCCCATTGCCGGAGTTGTTGCTCTCCTCTTTTCCTTCTTCCAAAGAGGTGTTGCAGGGGGTAGTTCGAGTGTAGAGAATGATTAAGGTATTGACTTTGCTGAGTTGGTTGGGGTTGTGGTGGGTAGGAGCGATGCTCTTGTAACCCAGCCTTGTCTAGATGCGGATTTTTTCTTTGAGGAGGAGCCAACCCTTTGAGATTCTGTCCAGCAGTTACTGATAAGAAAAAAGAAGGGACATTGCCTTCAGCTTGGGTTGTGTAAATAGTGAAGGAAATCCGTCATTTTGTGGGGCTTTCGTGCGATGGTTTTGAAGAGGAGCTTCTGCCCTTGTTTGCGGTCGTTGAAGCAAGCCACTTTGAGCAAGTCTCGACCTCTTGCTCAAATCTGGGAAAAAAAGATAACAGCGCATTAAGAAAGTTATCAACTATGATGCAATCAGTGGTAGTTCTAGCGTGGTAGAGTCAAGGGGAGGGTTGCAAGTGGTTTTTATGAAGCCCAAGTTGTTATCTTGTAATGTGAGAGGGTTGAATGAGGGTGACAAGCGCTTGAGAGTCAGAAATCTTCTTAGGAAGTGGAAGACGGATATTATTTGTTTGCAGGAATGTAAATTGGAGCTCATTTCCAACAGTGTTGTGTGAAGCTTGTGGGGATGTCAATATGTGGATTTGTGCTGCTCAGCTTCTAGAGGGGCCTTTGGTGGAATCTTGCTTATGTGGGATAAGAGGGTTTTGGAGAAGATCGAAGAGTGTGGGCTGTTACCTGCTCCTTTAGAAATGTTGAAGATGGTTTCTCTTGGGCTTGTGCGGGGGGTTGTGGGCCTAATTCCTATTGTGATAGAAGGTACTTATGGGAGGAGTTGGCTAGCTTGCTTAATTGGTGGAATTTGTTGAGGTGCATTGGTGGAGACTTCTGCATCACTTGTTTTCTTAATGAAAGATTAGGTGAAGCCCGTTTTAGTCTCGCTATGATGGAGTTTTATAATTTTATTTTTGAGCAGGGTCTCATGGATCTTCCCCTTGTAGAGAGGACTTTTACGTGGTCTAATAATCGGGTTTCCCCTTCTTGGTCAAGAATTGATAGGTTTCTTGTCTCTTGAGAATGGGAAGTTGATTTTCCCGATTTATTTCAGAAAAAGGTTGCATAGATTGTGCTCAAACCCCTTCGTCATTCTCTTTGATTGTGGTGGTATTCATTGGGGCAAAAGATCTTTTAAGTTTGAGAATATGTGGATAAAGCTTGAAGGTTTTGTGGACAGGGTTAGGTAGTGGTGGTCTTCTTATCACTTTCAAGGTTCTTCTAGTTTCATTTTGCCTTGTAAACTTAAGACCTTGAAAGCTGATTTAAAAATTTGGAATGAGTAGGCGTTTGACAGTGTGGAGTCCCGTAAAATTTAGAGGAGTTTCATGTTCTTGATGGGTTGGAGGAAGAGAGAGCTTTAGTTGCTTAAGAGAACTTGAGGAAAATCATGGGTATCAGTGAATTGCAAAAAGTTACTTTATTGGAGGAGATTAGTTGGAGGCAAAAGTCAAGAGGTTTATGGCTAAAAGAGGGTGATAAAATGCACAAAGTTTTTCTATTGGGTGGCAAACTTGAATAGGAAAAACAATTGCATGGAATCACTATCAGTAAATGGCTCAGTTTCTTCTAATCAATCTGCTATCAAAGAACATATTGTACAATTCTAAAATAGTTTGTTTTAAGAACAGTTCAGCTGGCGGCCCAAGCTGGATGGTCTTAGTTTTGACTCCAAAGATGTGGAGTAGGCCTCTTGGTTAGGGAGATTGTTTGAGGAGAGTGAAGTCCTTGAGGTGGTGAAAGGTATGTACAGTGATAAGGCGTTAGGTCTCAATGGTTTTCCTATGACATTTTTACAAGCTTGCTGGGATGTGATCAAGGCAGACATTATGGGGGTGTTCCATGATTTTCATGCTAGCAGTGAGTTTGAAAAAAGCCTTAATGCCACTTTCATTGCTATCATTTCGAAGAAATCCGGGGCTATTGATTTTAAGGACTTCTGGCCTATTATTCTCGTGAGTGGAGTTGTAAGATTATTACCAAAGTCCTTGCAATGGGTTGTGGAAAAGATAATTTAGAAGCCTAGAATGCTTTTGTTAAAGGTAGGCAAATCCTTGACTATGTTGTCATAACATGGATTGTAGGATCAAATCTAGTGTGCCAGCACTGCCAGAGGTGCTTTGCAAATTAGATATTGAGAAGGCCTGTGATCATGTCAGTTGGGAGTTTTTACTTTATTTGTTGAGGAGGTGTGATCTTTGGGGAGAGATGATGCTCTTGGATGGCACATTGTATTTCTTTGGTATGTGTTATATATATATATATATATATTTTTTTTTTTTTCTTTTTGTTTTCATTTTGGTGAATGACAATACGTCTGGCTTCTTCAGTAGCTCTCGTGGTTTGATATAAGGAGATCCTTTGTGACATTTTTTGTTTGTTATTGTTATGGAGGCTTTAAGTAAAATGCTTTCTGCAACTGTTAATTGGGGTTTTCTCTTAGGCTTTTCTGTGGGTCTAGGTACACTTGTGTGGTTAACATATCACACTTGTTGTTTGCAGATGTCACTTTTGTGGGGCAAATCTTTTTTTTTGATAAGTAATGTTTTATATATCAAAAAAAGCGCAATGCCCCTCTAAGTACACAAAAAGAAAACCCATATAAGGACCCTAACACCCAAAAGAAGCCTCAAGAAACCTTGATGCCCAACACCCAAAACAGCCCTAAGCTCACAAGGCAAGCCTAAACCACCTTGCCTTTGGCCCTACTAGTGCCACAATCTTAGCCTCAAAATTGATGGAGCATTCTAAATTTTTAAGCTCCCTCTTCCCCTTAGTATTTGAGACAGAAACCTCATCTTCACGGAATTGATACTCTTCAATGACTGAGAAAAGATTAGAAAGTCTTTTCTTGTCACCCCAAAATTGGTAGCGAGTTCCATCGCGTCGAGCACCACCTCGGAATAGCCCTCCACCCTCACCACTGGAGTGTCCTTCACAGTCTTGGCCAACAACTTCTTATTCTTATTCAGCTGCTTACCTATCTTCTTCTTCACTCTTCGAGAATACCTCAGATGAGACTTGGAAACATAGGTGTTCCACTCTCCGTCATTCCAGGATGAGAGAGGCAAAGTCTCATTTGAAAGCCCTTGGTGAGCAACCTTCAAGATTGTATGACTGGCCTGTGAATCTGTTATCGGAGGATCCATCTTTTGAGAAGAAGTTAAGAGTCTTCCTTAGCAGTTCAAGTCAACAAGGACACCTCCTTCACTTCAAGCGAAGATGGAGAAGCAGCCAATCTTGACTACCTTTGCTATATGCGTGCTTTATTTTTTGTTTCAAAGTTGTTTCTAGTTTGAAAATTAATTTGGCTAAGTCAGAGTTGGTTGCTGTGGGTAATGTTGATAATGTCGATGGGTTTGCTGGAATTCTGAGTTGCGGGGTTTTTTTTCTTTTCTTTTGAAGTATCTTGGTCTTTTGTTGAGGGGAGGCTGTAAGGCCAAGTCTATTTTGGAACGACGTTATTGAAATGATAGAGCATTTGTTGCTAGGTGGAAAATGATGTATTTGTCAAAGGGCGGCAGGGTTACCTTTATCAAGAGCACCCGTTCCAATTTGCCTATGTATTTCATGTCTCTTTTCCCTTTTCCTGTTGGTGTTGCTAATTGCGTTGAGAAGCTTCATCGAGATTTCTTATAGGGTGGGATTAGTGAAGAGTTCAAATTTCACTTGGTAAGGTGATCCAAGGTTTGTTCTCTGATCTTTAAGGGAGGTTTGGGGGTTCAGAAGTTGCTGGTGTTCAATCGTGCTCTTTTAAGAAAATGGCTATGCTATGTGCATGAGAGAGAGGCTTGGTGGAGAGTTGTGGTGGTCAAAATTTGACAGTTTCCTCTTGGGTTGTATGGGATGTGGTTATAGAAGAATTCTAGGAGGGGTTGGGGGATGTTTTCTAGTTATACCAGATTTGAGGTGAGAGATGGCTCCAAGATTAGATTCTGGCATGATCTGTAGTTTGGCGATTAGGCCCTTAAGGAAGCTTTTTCGGATTTATATAGTATTGCTTGCATGGACAACCATTGAAGAGAAAGCAAGGCTATGCATGACTACATCAGTTTGTTATTGCATGCCCTTCATGTGTTGAGTGGGATTCATATGTTTCACCACATTGAGTGATGGGATGAAATTTATGTTTTTTTTGAAAAACTAATTCATAAGTCCATATATTTAATTCAGCTTGCTAGATTAAACACAGAGTGAATGAGGTTTTCCTTCATTGCTCACAAATGCCTATTTACGTCAGCTATATAATCATGGTTAAATTCTATATTGCTCACTTTTCTTCAAGGAGGCAGTTGTCAGTTTCAAACCATTAGTTGCTTCTACATACTTAAAAGGAAAAAAAAAAAATTTATTGGCTTATTTTGTTGTACATGTTTAAATAATCAATGCTGTGTTTCAATCGTGCAGAACACATATGATACTCTATTCTTTATTGTGGACCTCCATGCGGTATGTTTCATTCTTGAGTGACAACTTTTAAGTTATAAATAGTGATATTGTCTTTCTTGCTTTCTGGATGTGTAGCCACAGGACTTAACAAATATAAAGATTACGTTTTTAATGTAAAAGATTGGTGATGTATCCTCAGCCTTAGTATCCTTTAATATCCTCGAAGCTCCTTGAACTCCACTTGAATAGCTTTTAGATTGTGTTGCATACTTGTTGTCTGGGTCTATTATTCCAAAAATTTGCCAAACTCGCTTATATCATTATGATTGAGCATGTATGCTCAATTCTTCACATAGAACATTGCATCCATTGTCTTTTACTAGGTGGTGAGGATGGCATGCATTGTGGTTCATTGATGACTGGCAAATAGCAGCTTGTGGAAGCAAAAATAATTGAAAAGATAATTTCTTAGAATGCAAGATAGAATTTTGGGCTCTCCTTTCATGTTGGGATAAGTGCAGTCTTGATGTGTAAGAGTTGACCTAGTTAATGGAGCAATATCTCCTCCCTCAGACTGCCCTTTTGGGTGCCATTTTACTATTTATGTGAAGGTGTCCGACAAATAACCAGGCCTTTGTCATAAGGGCTAATAAAAAAGCCTCTGCATTTTTAAGTCGTGTAAACTATTCCTATTTATTATTCTGCAAGTGCTGCTTTTCTGGCTTAGTCAGTTTGGTAGCCTGGCTTTTGGGATTAAATGTTATATTGGAAGCTCGGGATCTGTCCCTATTTATATTTGGTTCTTAACTAGCTTAAACAGAAATGGTATTTTGTGGTATTGCTGTGCTAATTGAGCAGTCTGGACAAGTTCTTAATCATGGAACATGTTTACTTATAAAAAGGATGTGAGAAGCCACGAAGATCATTGGTCCAAATTATAATGTGCCCATGCTTCTTAGGCTTCATATTGATCCCATATTTGAGTCTACCTCCTAAGTAATCATATCGATATCAGTTATTTTGCCTGAAAGGTGCTACTTAAGCATCTTAAGGTTCTGGGAGTGGTTATCGGAATTGAATTCTAGTTCGTTTCTGCTACCATGTTAATATATTGTTCTCTTCACAGAAATCAATGGACAGTGAAGACTTTGTTTTTAGTCGCACTTCCTAAATAGTTTAAATTTATAGCAAATTGTTTCTTGTTTTTGTAGTGTAGTATGGGCTGTTAACAGCTTCAGATTTGGTTACAGATTACATTACCGTATGAGACACAACAACTATCAAGGGCAACAAGGGATACTGCAGCCATTTATTTGGCATGTGGTGTGGACACTTCGAAGGTTTGAGGCTGCTATTCATCCTTGATAGTCTTGTTAAAATAATTTATTAAAGTAAAAAATATTTACATCTCCTTGCAAATTAGTGAATCTGAATTGTATATGCAGGCCTCTATTTTTGTTCAGTCTCATGTTCGTGCCCATGCAGAACTAATGTGGTTACTAAGTTCTGCGACGCCAATTGGTTGGCTCAACAAAATGATTCAATTTAAAGAGAAATCCCGCAAGGCGGTGCGTTTTTAGCTGTATGACAGCTCCATCCTCACTTAGTGTTTGCTTTGTTTTTTTTCTTTATTTATTTTATATGTACTAGAACTTGTACTTCTCATCGATAATCCCAAGGGGGTTAACTCAAGTGGTAAGGGCCTTGGTCTTGTTCGCATTTCCATAAAATCTAAGGTTCAAATCTCTTTAGGTGTAAACAATTTTTTGGGGCCAGTACACTTGTGAAGTCGGAGTATTACTCGATCCCTGTGGAGGGCGTGCTTTGCATGGGTTCGAGATTTACCTGATAGGGGTGGGTATACAAAGTGGCCTTGCCTTGAAAAGGTTTCTTGTCATAATAATAATAATAAAAACTTGTACTTCTCATCCATGAACTAAAATAATCTTGCGTGTGAATCTGGTTGATGTGCAAGTGGTCGGATCAGTCCGGCTTGAAAATTAGTTAATAGTGGGAGAGTGATGCAGCAAACAGAACTTAGATCTAGAGTAGATCCGATATGAACGAGCCAAAGAATTGACACTTCAAAGAGCTTAAGAAGAAATTTCAGCAATAATCAAGACTATAGCAAAGAGAAGAAGATAAGATTGAAGTTGGAACAATAAAAGATCAATTGCTAGGCTCCAAAGAGTCCAAGAACTTGGATCTAAAATTTCATATATTTGCGAGGAAAAGGCTGCCTTACAATTGACTCTAAAGAGGCTATTTATATTAGCCTTTAGTAACCATAGAATTCTAGCCCTTCATCTTTCATAGAGCAAATAAATCTTAACCATCAACTTCTTTAAAAGTCACATAACCTTTATAAAATACTAAAACATAATAACATGAAGCATAAAATAATAATAATAATAATAATGATAATAAGTGCAGTCCTTACTTCCTCATGAACTCTTCGAATATGGTCAGCAAAGACCTCTCCATCATCACTAACTCGAGCTTCCTGTGGCGGTGGTACTAAGTCCTGAACAGTTTGCACACTAACTTTGGAAGGTAAAACGTTGTCCAAATTGCATCTAGGACTTTCGTCCAGCAATACCTCAATCACAGCAGCAACAGAAGTTGATATTGAGCATAGATTTTGCTGCGCTCAAGAATAACAAGCAAGATTCCACTAGAGGGCATACAACATGTGCGTCATACATGCATATCCTACAGGCGTAACATGACAACATCCTAGGTGATCACCCCTTGCATCATCAAAGTATGATAGTGGAATCTGGAGCAAACTCAGAAACTATACGAAGCACAATATGCTGAAGGGCAAAAATATAGTCATTGTTGCTAACTCCCCCATGACTCCATGGTATATTTGCACAAGCCCCCATGGTACCAACCTCATGTGCAGCTCCAATACCAGGGTAGAACTTTCCTCCCTTGTGTCTATGCAACGATATATACAAGATCAATTTGTTCTGGTAAATTATTTCCTGTGTGCCATTTCCATGGTGAACATCCCAATCAACAATAAGCACTTTCTTAGCCCCTGCAACCTGAGCTGCTAATGCAGCAATGACTGCATTACTGAGGAGGCAAAAGCTCATGGTCCATCTTACACCAGCACGATGATCAGGAGGTTGAATTATAGAAAAAACCATTTTTGGCACTCGCAAAAAAATGATGTAGCAAGATCAGCACACAAACCTGCTGCAAGCCTAGCAGCACATGCTGAATGCTCATTGGCATATGTGTCAGAAGTGAAGTAACTAGAGAGAATTTGATTTGTAAGTTCAACGGTTTCAAGATGCTCCACGGAATGGGCCATCTGAAGTTCTTTTCTAATTTCTCTAGCCGAAATAGGATAGCATCTTCCTGGAAATATACCTGCTGTAGCAAGGCTAGCAGCAATAGCATGGAGACGATCTGGTCTTTCGGGATGTGGGTGTGACTTTATTTCGACTTTTGAGTGTAGCAACATTCTCCCATTAAAACCTACTGCACTGGAACTATTTGAGGTTGGAATTTAGGGGCCCAAGTCTTTTCCAAACCATGCAATTTTATTGGGATGATGACACTTTTTCAATAGGCAATTTCAACTTTTTGGCGGCCTTTTGGGAAATAATGTTCTCACAACTACCCCCATTAAGAACAACACCTTCCTACCTCAAAGAACTTGTGTTCGGAAGATATTATGCCGCTTCCATTCTTCTTCCTCCACTTTTGGTGTCATCACTTGTTGTACCACCAAAAACTCTCCTTGTACTGGGTAAATATCAACATCCTCTCCCTCGTCATCATGGTCATCATAAGTCGGCTCTGGTAGCACTTCTTCCTCTTCAAGTTCTACAAGGTTCACCCGCCACTGTGGACAAGCATATGAAGTGTGTCCCCTCTCTCCACAAGCAAAACATCGCACATGTGATCCAGAACCAGCCTTGGAAGAGGCTGGACCATAATTGCTTTGTGCTCTATATCTTTTTTATTTTTTATAAGTCGGTAGAATATATCAAAAGCGCAAAGGGGCGCAACCCTTGTGCTCTATATCTTACTATATCCTTTCCCTTTTCACTTCTGTCAATATTGGCAGTATTTTTATCCGCTGTCCAGTTCATTATAGAAGTATCTCGACCAATCTTTTGAGCTGTTTGGTCATTATGAAAACTTTGAACAATTGTTGCACCCTTAGCTTTGCTAGACAAAGGCCTCCTTACACTGTAACACAACACCTGCTTTTCTGCCATTAAGGCACATTATTGAGTTTCTTCAAGATTAAATAAATGAACCACTCCCAATTCATCTGTAATGGATTGGTTCAAGCCAGCAAGATAACCAGATGTCATCTGCTTGTTTGTCTCATTTAAACCAATTCAAATAGAGAGGCTGTTTAATTCTAAAGTGTATTTCTCCACAAACATCCCTCTTTGTTTCAATGAGTTGAATCTTTCATACAATTTCATTGCGTAATCAACTGTCAAAGTTGCTTTCACAACTTCACTTTCATGTGCTCCCATGTGTTGATTTTTGGCTTGCCTTGCTGAGCACATTTTTTATCAACTCTCTTGCACCATTGAAGATGCAGTACCCTTCAATTTAAGCTTCACAAACAATACCTTTCTGGCTTCACTTATGGAATTCCACACAAAATAAGTCTCTAAACTAGCTTCCGAATCTAAATGATCCTCCGCATGCTTTTTTCTCAAAAAATCAGCAACTTTTGTCTTGATTCCTCCACCATTTAAGTCAACAGCACGCACCAACTGTTCCTCCAATCCGCCTCATGCCGCATGTTCCAGGGTCCGGCATCATGAAAAGGGTTTTCATCTTCTATATCATCACTCTCTTCATTAAGACCTTCTGGAATGTCCAAGGGCTTGTGTTTGCCTTCCAGTATCTCCATATGGGCTCCCACTAGTTCCCGTTGCTGACGAGATTGTACAGCCTGTGACAAATCTTCAATCATACGCCTCATCTCAGCCATCTCTGTCTGCTGGCCTTGATTTCTTCTACCCCTACTACCTCTACCATGACCAACCATATCTTAAAGTTGCAACCTATGACTCAGATTTGAATTTTGTGGCGTTGATCTAGGATTTGTTGCTCTGATACCACTTGATGCACCAAAGAGAACTTAAAATCTAGAATAGATTTGATATGGACCACAACACTAGCCAAAGATGCCACCTTTCAAGCAAATTGACACTTACAAAGAGTTGAAGAAGAAATTCCAGCAATAATCAAGACTGTAGCAAAGAGAAGAAGATATTTTTTTTTTCTTGATAAGTAATTTCAATATCATTAATAAAGCGTAGAGGGACGCAACTCTAATACTCATGGAGTATACAAAGATGAGCCCCTAATAGGGAGAAGAATAAAATAAGTTCATGAAATCTGCTAAAGTAGGAACATCTGCTTGATGATGTGCCAACATCCACATATGCAACAAATTAATCATATTCATTCGCAACTTGACCTCCGAAAACTCAACATCCTCAAATGTCTGTGTGTTTTTCTCCCTCCAAATACACCACATTACGCACAACGGAGCCAACCTCCATATTTCCTTAACTAGACCACACCCAAACGAACCACCCCAGCTTTTCAATAAATCCAATATCCGCCTTGGCATAACCCACTCTATCTCAAACAATGTAAAAATGTAATTCCACAATGCACTTGCCACTTCACAATGAAGCAAAAGATGATCAACGGACTTCCCACTCTTCTTGCACATACAACACTACTCAACCATCGCAGTATTCCTCTTGCGCAGGTTATCATATGTTAATATTTTCTTGAGAGCTGCTGTCCACCCAAAAAACGCCACCCTCGAAGGAGCCTTTACTCGCCCAATTCTCTTCCAAGGGAAAGCCTGATGATCCGGACTATATAACTCCTTACAAAACGACTTCACCTCGAAATGACCCCTCTTGGATGGGCTCCATCTAATCCGATCTATCTCTCCATGACAAATCTTGAAAGAATACATCTGCGTAAAGAATGCTAAAACCAACTCCATCTCCCAATCCTGGATTGGTTGCATAAAAATGACATTCCACTCAATAACCCCATCGTTACACTGAAAGTTATCTACCACCCACGCATCTTTGTATCTAGCATTAATGAATAAGGATGGAAAAACATGTTTCAATGGTCTATCACCATACCAAGTATTGTGCCAAAATCGTACTGAAGTTTCTTGTCTCCAAAGAGTCCAAGAACTCAGTACTGAAATTTCATATATTAGAGAAGAAAAGGCTGCCTACAATGACTCAAAAAGAGGCTACTTATATTAACCCTAGAATCGTAGCCCTTCATCTTTCATAGAACAAATAAAGCTTAATCATCTAACTTCATTAAAAGTTACATTCTAGTCACATGACCTTTTTAAAATACTAAGACATAATAAGATAAAGCATAACATAATAATAAAAAGACTGATCTTGAGATAGCTAATGAACTGGTTAAAATAGACTAGGGGGGCTTCTTTGCTTTTGGCTTAGATTCTCTTGCATCAGAGGAATCCAATTGATGAGAACTTTCTTCTATTAGTAAAACGAGCTTATAACCCTCGCAATGCTCAGGATTCTTCATTATAATTTAATTTTAAAATTTAAACACATCATTTTTCATTATAAGTTAAAAAGACATATACAAATATATCTCACCTATTTAAATAAAAAAATTTAAATCTTTGTTCCTATAAGTATCTATGATTTAAAATAAATAGTATAAAAAAATAGCAAGAAGAATACATGGATTATAATATAATTAATGCAACTAATGACATATGAATTATATTGAAATATAATTAATTACGTTAAATATAATTAACGTAATTAATGACATCATACAAATATATAGATATAATTAACGCAATTAATGACGCTAATTAATAACTGATTTTTTTAGAAAAAACCGATTTTATATATATGTGTGTATGTGTGTGTGTGACGTCTTTTTTTTTTTTTTTGAGAATCCTAAACGTATTATTACATAATAATTTGATTAATATTATTTGTTTCCTTATTTGATTCGGACATTAATAAGATTTGATTTATTGAATAATTTAAATATGAAAAACTCTTGAAATATAATTAACGCAATTAATGACGCTAATTAATGACCGGTTTTTTAAGAAAAAACCGGTTCACTTTGAAAGAACCGGTTAAAAAATTATGCATTAAAAAACCGGTTTAGCCTTTAAAAAAATGGGTTCACGCCACATGTCATAATATTAAGGCACTTCTGAGAGTGATTCAGCTTTTATATATATATATATGATATAGTAAGTCCATCATCTAACATCAAGATCTAGGTTTGGTAGTGCCTAAGCACTCAGCTTTGGAAACCACAGAAAAAAAGGTTCCTATTTTTGGTTTTTATTAATGAAAGCAGATGCAAAAGTTTGTGTTTTTGGATGTCAAAATCCGCAATAAGATGTCCATAGTTCTAGGACAATATCATACTTCTGGTAATTTTTTTTTTAAAAAAAAATTAGTATTAATCATCATTTTCAACCCATAATCTATTCTTGTGCTTCTAAGTTGTAATGTTCTTGTTTTGATTTGAGATTGTTTGTTCTACATAGAGGACCCCAGTTGATCTCTTATTTTAGTCTTTCAATGCACTTTACCGTTGACTGTGTAATGTTTTCATTGATTCAAATTAATATGTTTCTTTCATTTTGGTTTTGTAGGGCGATGAAAATGTTGCTGTTGCTCTTTTGACTTATCCTGTTCTAATGGCTTCTGATATTCTCTTATATCAGGTGGTCTTCAACATTTGCAGCATTATGTAATTGGACATAGAAAATCTGTATCACTTAGTAGTTGGTATATGATTATTTGGGTCTTGTCTATTTACTGATTTTTTTTTTTTTTTTTTTTGGACTTGTGAGGAAGCAAAAGAATCATTGTCTCTTAACTAGTGTAGTTGAGTTTTTTTTTTTTTTTTATAAGTAATGTGAATATTATAAAGAAAGTGTAGAGGGGCGTAACCCTTATACAAAGAATATACAAAGGAAACCCCTATGGAATATACAAAGAGCACATATTCAAGAACTCTTCTATAGTTCATACTTCAATACGGTGATGGGCCAATGCCCACGAGTGTAGCATAGAGATAGCGTAGTTGAGTTTTTATTGTCAGTATGATTTTGTATTTAATTACAAAATGCTCAACATTATGGCTTGTGCTTAATCAGCTCCGCATATTAATGTAAAGTTGATTACACTGAAAATGTATGATTCTCATAAGTTGCAGCATGCCTCTGCAGTCTGACTTTGTCCCTGTCGGTGAGGATCAGAAGCAGCATCTGGAGTTGACCCGTGAGCTGGCTGAGCGTGTTAATTATTTATATGGAGGAAGGAAGTTGAAGAAATTGGGTGGGTAAGAAGAGATTATTTTTCAACTTGGAAGTGGAAGTTACTCATGTAAAGAGGTTAAATATTTTATATTTTTAGGCCTCCTTTCTATTTCTGTGTTATTGACTTGACCCCTCATACTTTTATGTTCTGGTCACAGGCGAGGTGGTGCTATCTTTAAGGTGGATTTGTTGAAACCCTCTAATTGAGCGCATGAAGTATCATGGAAACTAGAACATTTTTTCTAAACGTGTTTCTTGATATAGGTTCCTGAGCCACTTATACCACCAGCTGGAGCTCGTGTTATGTCCCTCACTGATGGTCTTTCCAAGGTTTCCATAGTTCTTATTCCCCTGCTTTTCCCTATATATAGTTTTTATACATCAGAGTGTGGTATGCCTTTTTGTTTATTTTTATTTTTAAATTATAAAAAAATATCTATTAGGTAGGATGGCTGTATTTATTGTGGCATCATACCGGGCAATAGATACAAGTGGAAACTAATTCAATATTAAATTGCTTGATATTGTTCCAAGAGGAACTTTTTTGCAATTTTACTTCAGTTGAACTGGAGTTTAAACTGGCCAAGAAAGAAACTAGATCGTATCTGGATGAAGTTCAAGTTGGATTTCTTGAGCGTTTCTCTTCTATTAAGAAATATTGAATTTGAAGTAAATTTCAATTTCATGTGTGAATGGTATGCTACAAAAGGGCTTGGAGAGTTTTCTTTGAAATTCAAATTTTATTGTAACTGGACGTAAGTACTTCAATTACCTAGATAAGTATCATGAATTTCGATAGACCCTCCTGATCAGTAAGTTATTGTAACTAAGATTCTTTGATGTTTTATATATAATTCTTAGGAAAAGCTTTTATAAAACAATTGACATCTTTTGGGGGATCAATCTTACAGATGTCCAAGTCTGCACCGTCTGATCTATCTCGAATCAACCTTCTCGATTCAAAAGATGTAAGTAGGCATAGTTTTGCCTTTACATGCAAGTAGGCATACTTCATACATGTATGTGGAATGTAATTTAGTTCTGTTTACTAGATTTTATATTAACATGAGGTAATATATCATTGATGCTAACATCAAAGAGTACATGATAATGTTGTTGGCATATATATCATGCATTGACTGTCATATCATTGGATCATGTAATATGTTGGTTATCATATGTGCTTTCCCTAAAAGTAATTTGAAAAACAACTTGGAATATTATTCATTGAGGTAAATAGAAATGTGAGCAGGCAATACATCGTCTCATTGGACTCCACGTTGCAGTGATAGACCAAATCTGATGGCCAGGACGATTCCCCAAAGGTTAAAGTTTTTTTTGTGGCCTTTCTAAAAGTTTACTCTTGGGTGGGAGCTTGAGTATTTTCATTGCATGGGGAAGCCACATCCCCTGCGATTCTTGAAGGGAGAAAGGGGGATTAATAACCAGTCTACTGCTTTAGATTGTATTTGGATGCTCCCATTGCCTGGCTTGGAGGCGGACATTTTAGCTGAGGCTCAATTCTTACTATTCAGAGCAATTTCAGATCATCTCTTAACTGTTTTCCTTTTGTATATTCTTTTTTTTGAGTTCTCCTTACCTTATCCTTAATTCCTTTCTCAAACCAATATTTACTCCTTGATCAGTGAATCACTAAATGTGAAAAATGGTATAATTGATACATTTGAGACTTTATGGGCGGGAGTTTTGAACATTCCTCAAGTTTCCAATATGCAGCAATTTGTAGAAGTGTGTTCTTCCTTTTAATTTGTAGGGGTGGATTTCTTTGTATACTTCCTATGTATTAGGGTTGCACCCCTCTGCGCTTTTAATGATATTATTACTTATTTATCAAAAAAAAAAGAAATCAGGGAAACTACATTTAAGAGATATCTTGATAAGCTTCCTAATAGGCTAAATGTTGCTGTCTTCCAATGTTACTTGTTATGTCCTGTTAATTTTTGCTTTTATCAATATCTCCCCCACCTCTTCTTTGTTTTAAACAATAGTGCACTGAGGCATTGATTTGCCACTGAAGTTCTCATCAATTTTCGCGCTATTTGTTCTATGCCTTAATGTGGCTTCTGCAGTCATTGAGATTGTATCTCTGAAAAACTTGGGGTTTTCACTAGAATGTCAATGTTTCTTGGCACCTTGTCGAAATTAAAATTAACCGTTGTTTTTGAACATTAATTTGAATTTAGGGGTAAAAATCTATATGATGATGAGGTGGCCAATTCCTTTGAAGCATTGAGTGGCAAAGTCGAAGTTGCTTTTAAATTTACAAGCAATTTGAAAATTCAAGTTTTAGTGCAACTTGATAAACAAAGCTACTGGGGATTGTAAAGCTGGTTTAAGTGCTAATATATTTGCAAAATGAGCTTACTGTGACCAATCTTATAGAACTGGCTCCCTGTGTTTATATGTTACAAAGTTGATCCAACTCATATAATCTTGATTAACCAGTTAAAGATGTAGAGGGCAATATGCACACAATAGTAGTTGATGTATTGGAACCTCTTGAGAGATGTTATCAGTTAGAGTCAATTTGTTTGCTCTTTACAATGAGATAACTGGTATTTGCTTTTGTTAACTTCTAGAATTTCAATTTTGAAAATCATATGTACAGATCTTCAGAAAATTTTATCTTGCTTCTGATAAATTTGTGGGACATATAGTATCTGACTTGGCTAGTTCCTTGTCATTTTATTCCCCTCCTTTCATTTATTCTGAGTTGGCTTGTTTCTTTTCAAGGTAATAGCAAACAAGATAAAACGTTGCAAAACCGACTCGCTCGGTGGGTAAGTTTAAATCTCTGCATTCGCAATCTCATGAATTGTCTGCTCTTTTGATGCTATGCATTGTTGAGATTCTCTTGTCAATTGAAGTTGTTTTCGTTTCTAAACTCAATTCTATATTCTGTGTTTTCTGGTGATTTTTTCAGCTTGGAATTTGACAATCCAGAAAGACCCGAATGCAACAATCTTCTCTCCGTATATCAGCTCATTTCAGGGAAGACAAAAGAGGTCCTAAAATTTC
The DNA here is from genome assembly GCA_006937295.1 of Carpinus fangiana. Taxonomy (NCBI): domain Eukaryota; kingdom Viridiplantae; phylum Streptophyta; class Magnoliopsida; order Fagales; family Betulaceae; genus Carpinus; species Carpinus fangiana. The sequence continues at coordinate 29,643,711 of CM017325.1, forward strand.
ACCTATTATTTTCTTAGTTGATTAACAGTAACTGCTTTTTTTTTTTTTAAACAAGTAATCGAAATCCATTAAAACGTAAAAGGGCACAACCAAGTCCAGTCGAAGTATATAAGAAAAACAACTAACCAGAAAAAAGAACAGAAGAAAAAAAAAAAAGTCATGAAAATTAGAAATATGAAACAATCATAGGTAGCTGTTTGGTGGAACAGGGTTTTGAAGAAGACCTTTTTTTTTTTTTTTTTTTTTTTTTTTGTTGTCGAGGAACCTCTCCAAGGCAGGGCCCTTCGGACCCACCCCTGTAGAGTAAACCCCGGTCCCGTGCACCGCACCCTCGGAAGTTTCCCTATACGGAACTGGTTAAGTCGCTGGCTTTTCACCAGGGGGTGTGGCCCCAAGGGATTGTTTGCACCCATGAGGTGTTGAACCTTGGACCTTGAAGGGAGCAAACCCTCAAGACCAAGGCTTTCACCACTTGGGCCGACCTTTTATTCAACCACTCCTTTCACTATCTTCAGAAGTGGAAGTATTTTTTTTTTTTTTGGATAAGTAATGTTATATATACCAAAAAAAACCTAAAGGGCACAACAAATTACAAAGTAATAGGGTGCCATCCTCAAACCCTAAAAGCTCAAAGCGCCTCTAAATATACAAAACGTATACATAGGGACCCAACCAAAGACCCACAAAACAGCCCCTAGAACCCAAGAAGACAAAACCCCCAAAGTACTTGAACCTCTAAGACCCAACAACCAACCCTACCAACCCCAAACCCCTACTACACTTCAGGGGGAAAAGAGAAATCATTATTAGACCCTAAGAAACCCCGCAGACGCTGACCCTTCACCGGAGACACAGTGCAGTCCAAATTTTTGAGCTCCCTCATGCCCCTAACCTTAGGGGTAGAAACTTCAAAAGAGGCCTTCTGCGTATCCAAATCAGACACCATGTCTAGAAGCTTATAAGTGAAACAAACAACTAACTAGAAAAAGAAAAGAAGATAAAAAAAGTCATGAAAATTAGAAATATGAAACAATCATAGGTAGCCGTTCAATGAAATTGGGTTTTTAAGAAGAAGGCCTTTTATTCCACCACTCCTTTCACTGTATTCAAAACTACGATCATTTCTTTCTCTCAAGATACACCACATTAAGTAGAACATGTTCTAGATGGAAACTACCGATATGCTATGATTTGATTCTCCTAGATTTATTCTTATTATTCTGATTGTAATATTTCCTTATTTCTTTCCATATTAGTCTATAGGTCTCTTCTATTTAAGTCTATGTAATCGTATGAAAGCTCTATCATCGAATAAGAGTTTTCGTTCTCTCTCTCTTCTACTCGGTATCAGAGATGAGTTTGGATTCCTTTTGTTTTTGTTTTTTTTCTTCTAGTCCATGTTTTTTCGTCCATGGTGGTGCAACTAGTGCACCCACGTCTTTGTGGTTGTGCAACTAGATGTTGCTCACCATCATCTAGGTTGCACCACCCACGTAAGGTACCACAGGCATCCTTTGGGTCATCCTTCGATCTATCGCCTGATCTATCATGAACACTAAACAACGTGTTTTTGATGTATTGATCGTGAAAATTGTTGTCTTGATTTTCAGCAGTTTCTTGTCTCTCCTTCCCTCTCTCTATTCTAACGAGCTCCATCTCTTCTCATTCTCCTTCTTTTTTTTTTTCTTTTTTTAAAGTTTTCATTTTAGCTAGTCTATACCACAGTACACACGTAGGTTGTGTGCACTGTGCTATCAAATCCAGCACATTTTGGGCATAGGCTGCAAGTTGGAGCCTTTCCCTCACTTTTCTTCTTATTTTTTCCTTTTCTTTTTATTAAATATGTCACATCTTTGAACCCCAGTGTCTAAAATCTACTCCCACCGCTGTGTAGCAAATGGAATAATTGTAGTGCCCCGCACAACTTTGGGGCGAAAGTTTTCCACCTGTTTCCACCTCTACCTTTTGGTACTATAGTGAATCTCCCCTTTGTCTGTCCTCACCATACTCTGCCACAGCCAAGAAATGCCCATTCTTATTAGAATAGTGCTGGGTGAGGAAGTCTGTGTTCCCAAATTCGGAGGATTTCACAAAATCCTTGGTCACCTCTTGAGCCAATGCCTCCACGGTGGTTAACACCCAAGAGATACTTACTTTACCCAAGCAAATTCATTGAATGATGCCTCTACATTAAAAAATTTGTAACAATGAAGTTCCATCCCTCACCATACTCTGCCACAGCCAAGAAATGCCCGTGCTTATTAGAACTAGCAATGCGCGGGTGTTTTTTTTTTTCCTTGCAAAAATAGGAATGCAGCAAGAATAAAACTTGGATTCTACGTAGCAAGAATGTAGCAAAAATAGCAAGAATAAAACTTAGATTCTGATTATCAAAGCATTAAAAGAAAATTAGTAAGAATCTATCATATTGGTGTTGTGATACCTATTATATTTCAATACAAATAAAACTAATATATTTTCTGAACATTCGAAAAAAAAAAAACATAGAGAAAAAGAAACAAAAATATTTTTTTATGGATACAAAATAATACAAATTTTTTTACTCAACATCAAATAAAGCTTCTAACATCAAATAAAGCTTCTCACATTAGATTCGATGCTTAATTATCTATTTTGTGTTTCTAAAAAACGAAAATATTTTTTTGCACAGTAATCAAATAAATATTTGCTTTCTTTTGCCTAAAAATTCGAGTATAACACAAAAAAAAAAAAAAAAAAAAAATTCAAATGAATTACAACATACGACCCTTAGCTTTAGTTTAATTCACATAAACTAAAACATGTTAATCTTTGTTCCCATATGTGTCGTTTAAAATGAAAAGTATAAAAGAAATAAAAATAGCAAGAAGAAAGCTTGAATTCTGATTATCAAAAACATTAATAAAAAATTAGTAGGAAACTTTGATATTGTTGGTGTGATACTTATTATATTTCAATATAAATAAAACTCATAAAGTTCTAATCATTTCAAAACATACAAAGCAAAATAAACAAAATATTCTCTATTCTTTTTAGTACAAAATAAAACAAATATTTCACTCAATATTTCAATACTTTCAAAAAAAGTGCTAAACAATTCGAGTAAATCACAAAAAACGAAAAAAAAAAATACAATAAAATATTCAAACGAATTAAATCCTAAAATCTCATTAGTGTAATACCTATTATATTTCAATACAAATAAAATTTCTAGAGAAACAAACATAAAAATAATCAATTCAATTAGATAAATCCTCTCAAGTTCAATGTTTAATTATCTTTTGAGTATTTCGAAAAATTTTATATTCTTTTTTCTTTTTTTTTTGGGCACAACAATCAAATAAACACACTATAATCTTCCATTAGCCTGCTCAAAATCCAAAGAATTTATTATTTTAATTTAGAAGTTTGAATTTTTATCGAAGAACAAATATTCAAACAAAGTACAAATTGAAAAAATAAACAACCTACAAATATAGTTAGTACTCAATTACAATTGGTTGGAAAGTGTTGTGTTATTCTTATTAAGTAGCACAGAACATTAGTTCCATATCTATATATTGATAGCTAGATACTATTTTGTTTTTTCCTTTTTCCATTAAACTGATACACAAAAGGTTAAGAATAAGAATTACCTCGGAATTGAACTTTTAAAGGTTATTACTGTTGAAGAGTGGAGAGAGAGAGAAAAAAAAAAAGAAAAAGAAGTTAATTCTTAGAGTTGTAGTTTTTCTCTAATAAAAAACATACACATGGAAGGTTAAGAAGAAGAATTATTTTATGTTGAATTCTTAGGTTGTTACAGTTGAAGAGTGGAGAGAGATGTGGAAAGAGAGAAAAAAAATAATAATAAATCGGAGAGAGAGAGAAAATCAGAAAAAGTTAGAAATGAGAGAAAAAAGAAGTTAAAACGTTACTGTATAATTTGGTAAATATTAATTCATCAATATAAATTGATTTGTATTTATTGTATAATTTGATTTTATTTATTTGCTTCCTTATTTGATTTGAACATTAATAATAGTTGATCTATTAAGGAGTTTATATATTACATATATTTAACCCGATGACTGTGCAGTGATTGTTGCAATAAATTATTAAAATGACACTTGTCGCAATTCTATACTAAGTCTAAAGAGTGATTCGGCTATTATATATATATATATATATGACTCTTTTTTTTGAGAATCTTAAACGTATTATGTATAATAATTTGATTTGTATTATTTGTTTCTTTATTTGATTTCGACATTAATAATACTTAATTTATTGAATAATTTATATATGGAAAACTCTTGAAATATAATTAAGGCAATAAATTACGCTATATATGTGACCTTTTTTTTTTTGAGAATTCTAAACGTATTATACATAATAATTTGATTTTTATTATTTGTTTCCTTATTTGATTTTGACATTAATAATACTTAATTTATTGAATAATTTATATATGAATTTTTTTTCAAATATAATTAAATGCCATTAATTATGCTAATTTAATGACCGGTTTTTTAAGTAAAATCCGGTTCACTCTTAAAAAACCGGTTTAGCATTTAAAGAAAAACGATTCACGCCACATGTCGTAATATTAAGGCACTTCTAAGAATAACTTGACTTATATATATATATATATATATATACTGAGTGAGGAAGTCTGTGTTCCCAACTTGGGAGGATTTCACAAAATCCTTGGTCACCTCTTGAGCCAATGCCTCCACGGTGGTTAACACCCAAGGGATACTTACTTTACCCAAGCAAATTCATTGAATGATTCCTCTACTTTTAAAAAATTTGTAACAATGAAGTCCCATCCCTCACCGCAAACTCAAAGGATTTGTATTCAATAAAGCACCACCTTGAATTCCCCATAGGAATGGAAAATTTTCAATTAAAAGAAGAATTGGCTTAATGCTGATACTGGAAAACTAGCAGAACTGAAGAGGACTGCTGGGATGCACCTTCATGTGCCGGCAGGAGAGAGAGAGAGAGAGGAGTACAACTAGATATCTATTACCTTTTTGAAATTCCAATTATGATCTACTGCCCTTAAATGCTTTGGCGACCTTATTCTCTAAATGATTCTCCATTTTTTTTTTTTTTGAATATTATGATTGTTTACTTATATTTATTCGGGAAAATTGATTAGTTGAGATCCAGAGGTTTCATGAATTTGTTGCATCAGTTATTACTATTTTTTTTTTTTTTTGTAATATGATATGTTGGCCAATATGGAAAATTTAATAGATTATAGTGCAATTTCCTAAATCATAAATTTCCTATGAATTAAATTCTTCAATTTTGAAACCAATTTGCTCTAGGTCAGATTTCTGTAATGCATTAGAATGCTAATATATGACCACCAAGTCTTGTTCAAGTTATCAATTTGAAATTACAACGATTAACTCTGAAATCCCTTAATTTCACCATAACCCAAAACCCTAAATACCCATTTTCCGCTGGTCAAGGTGTGAAAATAGAGTTCATTTTTATGATTATAGCAATATAATATAATAGATTGTATGGTCAGCTTGGGAGTTTTTGTTTTCTGTTGTAGTGATTTTGTAATTAAATACTAATTTACACAAGCTAATCAGCTGTAGTCCTAGCTCAAATGGCTCCTCTTCCCCCCTAAAGAATGGGGTGGAGTTGAGGTCATGGGTTGAATACTCATTAGGTGTTTTTTAAGAGTGAACCGATTTTTACTTAAAAAATCGGTCATTAAATTAACATAATTAATGACATTTAATTATATTTTGAGAGTTTTTCATATATAAATTATTCAATAAATTAAGTATTATTAATGTCGGAATCAATAAGGAAACAAATAATACAAATCAAATTATTATGAATATTACGTTTAGGATTCTAAAAAAAAAAAAAGTCATATATATAGCGTAATTTATTGTGTTAATTATATTTGAAGAGTTTTTCATATATGTCCCCGAGAGGTAGCTCAATCGGCTGTGAACCATACCTTATGAAGCGGAGGTGTTGGAATCAGTAAGGAAATAAATAATATACATCAAATTATTATATATAATACGTTTAGGATTCTCAAAAAAAAAAAAAAAAAAAAAAGTCAATAAATATATAATAGCCGAATCACTCTTTAGACGTAGTCTAGAATTGCAACAAGTGTCATTTTAATAATTTATTGCAACATACACTGCGTAGCCACCGGTTTAATATACATAATATATAAATTCCTTGATAGATCAACTATATTATTAATGTTCAAAACAAATAAGGAAACAAATAAATAAAAATCAAATTATACAATAAATACGAATCAAATTATATTGATGAATTAATATTTACCAAATTATACAGTAACATTTTAACTTTTTTTTTTTCTCGGTTCTAACTTATTTTCTGATTTTTTTCTCTCTTCAATTTTTTTTTTTTTTTTCTCTTTCCACATCTCTCTCTCTACTCTTCAACTGTAATAACCTAAGGGAAAAATGCAAAATTGGTCAATGTAGTTGGCCTAATTTACAAATCACTCCATGTGGTATAAAAAATAATTTATAGGTCCTTAGGGTAGGCCAAAATAACATTTTACTCCCTAAACTCATTTTTTATTAAATAAATTAATGTAAACCGTTTCATTGCCACGTCACACCCAATAAATTTGCATAAGAGATTTGTAAATTGAGATACATAAAAGGTTACCTGGAGATGGACGGTGAATCGGTTGGGAAGATGAAGACAACAGCAGCACAAGTGGGGATATAAATGAATTAGGTTTATTTAATTTGACGTGGAGTGTGTGCTGGTGCCCCAAGATGGCATGGAAAAGGTTACCTGTCATTTTTTTTTAAAAAAAAACGTTGTGTCGCATTTTTATTGTGTGTGACGTGGCAATGAAACGGTTTCCGTTAAGTCATTTAAAGAAAAATGTATTTAGGGAAAAATGTTATTTTGGCCTACCCTATGGACTTATAAATTGTTTTTTATATCATAGGGAGTAATTTTTAAGGGAAAACGCTAGGGGTTCTCCCCATAGTGTTCTCTTAAGTTCTCCCAAACTTACGTAAAACATGATTTAAGAAAAAATAAAATTGTAGTGGCCTCCACCACCGGTTTTTTTAGGCATTAGCACCAAATTTTAGCACCAAAATTGAGGCATTAGCACTAAATTTAGGATGATCAAATCCACTTTGGGTGATATCATCCCTAAAGGATTAACCTTCTACCCTTAGGTTTTAGTTTTGAATCAAAAAACAAGTTTTAAAGCATTAGAACCTAAATATTAACTCATAAAAATTAATCTGTTGGCAAAAAAACGGTACTACAATTTTATTTTTTCTTAAATAAAAATAAAATTGTGGACTATGGCTTACGTGTCCCCTTTGTATCTTAGCTACGCGGATTTTCTTTCTCGCTTTTCTTTTCCTAGCTAGGAGTTCATTTTGTATATATCCTATGTACTTTTGGGGCGCTTTCGCTTTTTAATAAATTCCTTTTGACTTATCAAATTTTTTTTTTTTTTTCTTAAATCATGTTTTACCTAAATCTGGAAGAACCCAGGAGAACACTATGAGAAGAACCCCTAGCAAACCCCATTTTTAAATTAGGCCAACCACATGGACTAATTTTGCATTTATCCCACAACCTAAGAATTCAACCTAAAGTAATTCTTCTTCTTAACCTTTCATGTGTATGTTTTTTATTTGAGAAAAACTACAACTCTAAGAATTAACTTTTTTCTCTCTCTCTCTCCACTCTTCAAAGTAATAACCTTTAAAAGTTCAATCCTGAGGTAATTCTTATTCTTAACCTTTTGTGTATCAGTTTAATGAAAAAAGAAAAAATAAAGTTGTATTTAGCTATCAATATATCGATATGGAACTAATGTTTTGTGCTGTTTAATAAGAATAACACAACACTCTCCAAACAACTGTAATTGAGTACTAACTGTGGTTGTTTATTTTTTCAATTTGTACTTTGTTTGAATATTTGTTCTTTGATAAAAATTGAAACTTCTAAATTAAAATAATAAATTCTTTGGATTTTTAGTAGGCTAATGGAAGATTATAGTGTGTTTATTTGATTGTTGTGCCAAAAAAGAAGAATAGAAACTCTTTCGAAATACTCAAAAGATAATTAAACATTAAACCTGAGAGAATTTATCTGTACTGAAATTAAACATTAAACATTGAATTGATTATTTTTATGTTTGTTTCTCTTGAAATTTTATTTTTATTGAAATATAATAGGTATCATACTAATGAGATTTTAGGTTTTAATTCATTTGAATATTTTATTGTTTTTTTTTTCTTTTCATTTTTTTGTGATTTACTCGAATTGTTTAGCACTTTTTTGAAAGTATTGAAAATATTGAGTGAAATATTTATTTTATTTTGTACTAAAATGAATAGAGAATATTTTATTTATTTTGCTTTGTATTTTTTGAAATGATTAGAACTTTATGGGTTTTATTTATATTGAAATATAATAAGTATCACACCAACAATATTAGAGTTTCCTACTAATTTTTTATTGATGTTTTTTATAATTAGAATTCAAGCTTTGTTCTTGATATTTTTATTTCTTGTATACTTTTCATTTTAAACGACACATATGGGAACAAAGATTAACATGTTTTAGTTTATGCGGATTAAACTAAAGCTAAGGGTCTTATGTTGTAATTCATTTGAATGTTTTATGAGTTTTTTTTTCTCATTTGTGTTATACTCGAATTTTTAGGCAAAGAAAGCAAAAATTTATTTGATTACTATGCAAAAAAATATTTTCGTTTTTTTAGAAACACAAAATAGATAATTAAGTATCGAATCTGAAGTGAAAAGCTTTATTTGATGTTGCGTAAAAAAATTTGTATTATTTTGTATTCATAAAAAAATATTTTTGTTTCTTTTTCTCTGTGTTTTTTTTCTGCGAATGTTCAGAAAATATATGAGTTTTATTTGTATTGAAATATAATAGGTATCACACCAACAATATGATAGATTCTTACTAATTTTCTTTTAATGCTTTGATAATCAGAATCTAAGTTTTATTCTTTCTATTTTTGCTACATTCTTGCTATGTAGAATCCAAGTTTTATTATTGCTACATTCTTTCTATTTTTTCTATTTTTGCAAGGAAAAAAAGAAGAAAGGAAAACACCTGTGCATTGCTCGGGTTATATATCTAGTGTATATAACTTACCAATCAACACAAAGTTTCATGTATTACAAGTTTGCTGTAAAGAATTGCTACTGCTTTCTCAAATCTGACAATCATGTTGTAGTCATGCTTTTTTTTTTTTTCTTTTTTTTTTACAGGAAGTTGCACAAGAATGTCAAAATATGAACTGGGGTACATTTAAGGTCCTTTTAGCAGATTCCTTGATTGATCATCTGCATCCCATCCAGGTTCCTGATACTAATATGATGCATTTTTTTCAATAAGTTATGGTGCTTGATAATTGTTGTCTGCATGCTATACCTTTTACTTGCATTACCTAAAAGTTCATTTTTTGTTAAGTAAATCAATATCATTAAAAGGGTAGAAGGGAACAACCCTAGCACATTGAAAGTATACTAGAGAAACCCCCTATTAAAGAGAAAAATGAGAACAAAAAATCCAAAAATACGGAAAAAAAATAGAAATATGCGGACTATTATGTGCCACTATCCATGTATACAGAGATTTGAACATGAAATTTGTTTTCTCTTCCGCCGAAGTCTTGCGAGCTTCAAAGTTCCTTACATTCCACTCTTCCCATATGCTCGACATCAAGCATAAAGGAGCCATCCTCCAAGCTTTTAAGATGTTACGACTTCCCAATTGATCTCTCCAATATGCCGACAACTCTATTACCCTTCTAGGCATGACCCATTTTACACTAAAAGGTGGAAAATAAACCCATAATTCTCTTGCCACTTCATAGTGAAGAAGAAGATGATCTAGGGACTCCCTACTCCTCTTGCACTTACAACATCAATCCACCACTAAGACTTTCTTCTTTCTCAGCTTATCCAAAGACAATATCTTCCTTTATGCCACCATCCACACAAAGAACACCACTCTCAAAGGAGCCTTAACTCTTCAGATACTCTTCCAAGGAAATAGGGAACCAACATGAGTAGACACATGATAGAAAGACCTTACTTCAAACTTTCACCTCTGGGTTGGGATCCAACATTTTATCCTAATCACCTTGTCTCAATTTGAGAGAGTATAATAGATCAAAGAACGGAATAACCAAGTCTATCTCCCAATCCTGTACTGGTCTGCTAAAAAATATATTCCACAAAAGATTGCCATTATAAAACTGCATATGATCTGCTGCTCACACCTTACAACGCGCAATATTAAACAATTCCAAAAAAGTTACCTTCAAGCGTTGTCTCCCACACCACAAATCATGCCAAGGCCTGATCTTGGTTCCTTCTCTCATTTCATATCTAATAAATTTGGAGAAAGCTCTCCACCCCCTCCTTATATATTTCCACACTCCCACTCCAAGGGATCCCTTGCTACCTCCTTAGAACATCAACATCCACTTGTATTATCATATTTAGTTTCCATCACCAATTTCCACAAAGCCTCCCTGTCTATAGCATTTAGCATCAGAGAAATAATTTAAAATAACTTTTTTCTTTCTCAGCATAACGCCATAACCATTTCCCATGAGAACTCAATTAAAATAAATTAGATTTCTTACCCCCAAGCTACCATTTAGCATCAGAGAAATAATTTTCGACCAATTGACGAAATGGATCTTAAACTATCAACAATTCCACCCCACAAAAAGGGGCCCTTTGAAGTTTTTTATTCCTTTTAGCCACACCAACAGGAATGGGGAAAATTGACAAATAATAAGTAGGCAAATTGAAAAGAGTGCTTTTAATCAAAGTCAACCAGACTCTCTTTGACAAATAAAGCCTTTTCCACCAAGCCAATCGATGTTCCCTTTTTCCAACAATGTCGTTCCACATAGATGTAGTCTTGTACTACGCTCCCAAAGGAAGACCCAAATACTTCATCAGCAAAAAAGCCACCCTACACCCAAAAATACTAGCCAAACCTTCTACATTGTCCACATCTCCAACATAAACTGTCTCTAATTTATTTTAGTCTTCAACCCCGAACTTGCTTTGAAACATAAGAAGAGAACAACACAAATTAAAAAAAAAAAAAAAAAAAAAAGGTTTCATTCGCAAATAAAAGATGAGACACTACAAGCTTTCATTATTCCTCGATCTCACCGAAAAACTTGATAAAAGCCCCCTATCCACTGTGGCAGACATCACCTTACTCAAAAGCCTCCATAGCAATCACCAACAATAGAGGTGATAAAGGATTGATTGTCTCAATCCGCAAGAACTACTAAAGAATCCAAAGGGAGCACCATTAATAAAAATGGAGAACCGCACCTTAGAAATACAATGACCTATCCAAGCTTTCCATTTCTCTCCAAAGCTACATCTCTTGAGCAATTACAACAAAATCTCTCAATTAATAGGACCATAAGCCTTCTCTAAGTCCAATACTCAATACACTAGGTTCCCATGATCTAATTTGACTTTCAAGACATTCATTAGCTCCTACTGTCCTACAACTGATCCTGAATGTGTCTCTCCTTGATAAACGCATTCTGAGAGCTCAAAATAATCTTCTTCAACACCTTTTTCAACTTGTTTGATAGTACCTTAGAGATGCTTTTATAAACACTACCCACTAGACTACTAGGATAGAAGTCCTCAATATCCACAGCATCGACTTTCTTGGGTATAAGAGAAATAAAAGTTGCATTGATGCTTTTCTCAAACTTCTCTCGGCTATGAAATTCCTTCAATATGACCATCATATCCTCTTTAAAGACCTTCGAACAAGTTTGGAAAAAGGCCATGGCTGGGTCCTAATCACAATTTAGGGTTCTCACCACCTAATACACCTCACTCTCTTTAAAAGCTCTTTCCAACCAAAAACCCTCGTCAGCACCATTGGAATTGAAAGAAAGGCCATCCGATTTTGTCCTCCAATTGATTTGTTCTGAATAAAGCTGGTTGTAATATTGCACAATATGCTCCATTATTTCTATAGAGTTTGAAGATATGGATCCATTAACAACTAAAGAATCCACAGAGTTATTTCTTCTATTCGAATTTGCCATCCTATGAAAAAAATTTAGTGTTCTTATCTCCCTCTCTCAATTGAAGAGCCCTTGCCTTATGCCTTGAGCTCACTTCTTCAAGAAGAATAAACCTCTCCAAGTCCCTAGAAATTTCTTCCTTTCTCAACCTATCATCCTCAGTTAAGGGTCTACCTTTTGCAATGACATCAAGCTCACAGATACCATCCACTAGATCCTTTTTTTGCTTCTCAACATTGCCAAAATCTCTCCATTCCATTTTTTCAAATCCGTTTGTAAGGCTCTCAACTTGCATGCTAGCACAAAACTAGGGGATCCTTGAGAACTATATGACCTCTACCATGTTTTCACTTGATCTACAAAGCCCTCTTACTTTAGCCACATATTCTCAAACTTAAAATGCTGACTTCTCCTATTCGAAATCCCACAATTAAGCATCAACCAGAAGTGATTTGACAAGATTATAGGGAATCTCCTTGAAAGATATCAGGAAACTGTTCTTCCCAATCATGAGAGTAGAGTCTATCAATATTGGACCAACACTGAACATCACGATTATTGGACCACGTGAAGTTTCCACTGATAAGAGGGATGTCCATAAGATCTTGATTAAAGATGAGATGTAAAAATTCCTTTCAAAGCTGGGGAATGGCGGGTTTCGCCTGATCTCCCAATTGGTGATTGGATATAATATAGCATTATAATCATCCCCAATACACCATGGCATTTCTCACTAGCTCATAAGCACAACTAGGAGTGGGCAAATACCTGCCCCGCCCCGCTCTGCTCGGTTATCCTCACAAAAAAATGCGGATCTAGGTCAAATATTAGGATATCCGTTCGAGGCGGGTTGTGGGTTGCATTTTTTTAAAATTCTGGATACCTGCCCCACCCCGCCCCGCAATAACCCTAAACCTAATAACCTAATACCCACAAACCAAAACCTATTTCTTTCTTCACGCCGCCTCTTCTTCTTCTTCTTTCTTCATGTTCTTTCCCCTCTCTCTCTCTCTCTCTCTCTGTGGTAGTGCCCAAACCCGCATAATCCGCCCAAGCCCGCATCATCCACCCCACAAACCGAAACCCGGCGGATATTGTTCATTATAGCCAGGTTGCAGGTCTAATTTTTATTACTCACAACCTACAGGGCGGGTACCAAAATACCCAATACCAGGCCCGATTCGATCCGTGGCCACCTGTAGCACAACCAATTCGTCCTAAAGCATTTTCTTCTTCTTGTTGTCATTTGTACCATAAACACCTACAAAAGCCCACTCAAAATTATTATTGAAACTTCTAAAAGATCATGCAATAGAAAACCTCCCCACACAATCCTCAACCTTTTCCACCACCCCCCTATCCCACATCCCATCTCGACTTTAAATAACACCAGTCATCATGTTGACAATCCCACCGCCCATGCCCTTGCTTATTTAGATCTGTCGAATATGTTCACCTTTTAGTCATTTACTTGCGTGCTGACTTTATTTGTATTTGTCTACTCTCTCTGTTTTTTTTTTGGTAGGGGGCGCAGTGGTGAGGGGTGTTGTGGACACTTTTTTTTTTTAGGCTTTGCATTTGGATCACTTTTTACATTCTGCCAAAGACATGACTTTTTTTATCTGACCATTTCATTAATTGCCCTGTTTCTGCTAACACCCTGGTGATTCCTTTCTATCCTTTTTCTTTTGCTGTGTGAAAGATTACCAATTTGATTGGTACTTCTGATGTTATGAGTAACTATTGTGTTCACATAATCAATAGTGTTTGAACTTCAGGTTCGCTACGAGGAAATCATTTCTGATTCAGCTTATTTGGATAGAGTCTTGGCAGAAGGCTCTAAAAGAGCTGCATGTATAGCAGATGCTACTCTCAATAATGTCTACCAGGCTATGGGATTCTTGCGGAGATGAGCAGAATTGATGCTGCAAGAAAACTTCTTGCTAAATGACGAGTAATACAGCAAGTCAGAAACCTAGATTTAACTTTTGGATGAAATATGATTGTGAACAAATTTTTTGAAGTAAATCTCTAAGCATATTCTTTGAGTGAAAAATAAAATGTTACGTGAGGGGCCCGCAAATTTTTGATGCAGTTACCTCTACTTCTCTTGTCCTATTGATGCAAGTATGCATTCCTGGCGCTTCAAAGAATCAGGTAGTTTTAGGTTTTATTTTTTCTCATCTTTTAGAATTACCAACTCGTACTTGTTGTATAATGGAAATTTTGATGTTATAATTATCAACTAGGCTTTGCTTTTTCCATTTCTTCTATGATATTTACTCAGTCAGCCTGACTAGAAATAACATATTTTCGTTTGTCTCTCCCCTGAAATCATGTAGTAAGAAGCAGTAGCTTTGTCACTAGCCCATCTGATATACCCTTCTTCTTTTTTGTGGCCTCAGTCTGTATGATAGTTTGCTTTACTTGTGATTTTTCGTTTCATGAAAACAAATTCACTTCTTGTTGATTGTATTTGCTTTTAAGCATCTAAAGTGGTTTACGACCTAGGAAAAGTGCTAGTCTCATATGCGCCATACAAGCTAGTTAGTCTATGTCATGTGGTATATTTTTTTTGCCACTTGATGTTACTAGGTTGCTCCTAATACCATTTCTAACAATTTAGAAAAACCACTAGCCACATATGCACTATAACTCCAAAATGATTGGTCAAGTTGCAATTGGAATTGCCTAAAATTATTTATTAAGTCCAGTTTTTCCTAGTTAGGAACTTTCTAGGATGTTACATTTGGTCCTTTTTTTTCCTTGTGTTTTATGGACTATCCTCATCAACATGATGTATGGAACAACTTGCACCAGTAATATTGTGATAGAAATATTGTGGATGTTTGAACCCCAAGGGGTTGGCCTAGTGGTTGAGGCTAGTGGTCTTAGGGAGTATCACCCCATAGATCCCAAGTTCGAGACTTGCTAGGTGCAAACTCCCTCTTGGGGCCACACCCCCTGATGTAAAAACCAACTATTTATCATGATCCGTTTTGGGAAATTTTCGAGGGTGTGGTACACAGGTCCGAGGTTTACTCTACAAGGTGGGTCCGAAGGGCCCTACCTTGTCGAGGTTCCCCGTCATTAAAATATATATATATTGTGGATGTTGTATATGGTTCTTCACAAACATACTTAACTTTGTATGTAAACCTTTTAAGGTTTTGTTAGCTTTTTTGTGTAACACTCACTTAGGAACATGCTGCTATTCATAGAATGGACAAGATAGGATCAACATCAACTTGAAATATTTTATAGTTGGGCTGATTCTGAATTTATGCAGCATATGGATATACTGATAAGGGCACTTACTAGTTGGAACATAAGTTAGGTGCCAAACTCTACAATTTTTGTTTTATAGAAATCCTTAAAACCTTTTTAATGTTAACATCTCTAGATGTCACAATTAAATATTCAATGAAGGAATGTTCATGCTACTACTTTTTCATCTTATGCTAGGAAAGGTGTCATTAGATTTTTGAAAATTCATTTCAACACATATGAGAATGATAGCATTACTAGTAGGGTTTATCATGTCCTTGGTGAGATTCTTATCCTAGACAGAAGAGAATGTTAGCAAGAGGGAATTTTAATCTCTCCAATAAAAGGGGGAGGGGGGGGAAAATAACTTTATATTCTCATCCCATTCCACCCATATTCAAAGGTTTCTTTTACAAAGTAGGAGATGTGCCCACACGTCTGGAAATTCTGATGGAGCTTGACAGGGAGGAGCCAATTGCCCTGCAAAACCTTTCCCCACTCGTTCTGCACACGCTTTCTTCCCTCTTCTCTTTGTTGGGTGGTGGCATAGGAATAAAGGAAAATCCTTCTCCAATAATTGTTTGCTTCTTTCATCTTCTAGTGAGAATTGCAGAGAGATGGGGATAGAGAAAGACAGTTGGAGGACCACTGCCTGCCTGCCTGCTAGTTTAAAGGTAGTATTCTCATTTCAATCATAAAATTGTCTTTATGCTTTTTTTGCTTCATCACTGCCTTCTGTGGCTTCTCAGTTCCCATGTAATGTTTATTCCCCAGTTGGTGGAAGATCTTTGACTTTAGGTTGCAAAATTATGAAAGAAAAAATCTTGCTTGAAGGTGTTGCTGAGTTGCTGAAGAGGGACAGTATGGGAACTATGATTGCCTCTAGCTAAGATGCTTATTTTATTAATTAGAGAAAAAAAAAAAAAAAAGGAAAAAGAAAAAAAGATGCTTATTTGATTTGCCATCTACCTTTTCTATCGTACTGCCATAAGCTTTTGAAGCTAGAGGAATCCCCGTATAATGCAAGAGAGTTGCATTATTGACGTTGCAGTTCTAATTAATCCTTGTCTGAAAAAGAAAAAAGAATCTAAAGGTTGATTGGTACTGTCATGTCACTTCAAGTGAAACGGAAATGATTCATTTATGTTGTATCTAAATGCGTACATGATTTTATGTCATTTAAAAATTTTAAATGACGTTATCTTCACCCGATACAAGGCGGTCAAAGTTTGGGAGCAATAGATTTTGACTTACAAACTCAATCATTCCATAGGATAACATATACGCTATTAAATATTTGAAAAACTCAAATTGTAATGAAAAAACAATTTGAGCAATATTTTGGATCACCCCTGCAAGAAAGAAAAATAGAAGGATTTTGAAAACATTTCCATTTCGGAGTAAAGAAAATTCTAGTCTTTGGCTTTGGATCACCCACTCCTTTTATTGGTGTTTCAAGTTGAAATTTTGAATTGGTGCTCTTTTGGGGGCAAAATATGAAGAAATGATACACGCGCTCTTACTTTAGTACTTTCATACTCTAGGTTTTTCAAGAATTTTTTTTAAAATTTTGGTTTCAAACTGATGTGTTGCAATCTCTTCACCTTATGTCTTTATTTACTAAAACAATAAATCACGTGGAATGGTAACTCATTATTTTAAAACCAAAATTTTGATAATAGCCTTGAAAAAACTACATTTCTCTCCACTTTCATATTTCTTAAATTGACTTTAAAATAACTATTGAATCAAAATTTAATAATAATTAATCTTAAATTGAATAATAATTTTAAAGTTGCATCAATAAATATGAAATTGATAGTGTGGATCATTACTTCAATATATGTCTTGTCTTTAGAAATTGGAAAGATTCTCATTTGATAGAATTAAGATCTTTTTCGGTTCATTTGGCAACGGCCAAAAAATTCAAACGAGTCAATTACTGTAACAGACACGATGTAAAATATAGGTACGTAGCTTTGTAACTGTGCCTTGGTAGAACGATGTGCAGGCAGCTGAAGATTGTACTTGGTGGTTATTGCTCTTAAGTTTTACTTTAGTTAAAAATAAATAAATAAAAGGGAAGCTTCCTACGAAGCTTCCCCTATAAAAGGAAATTAAAGCAAAAGTGAAAAAGAGAAAGAGAATTTGAGGGCTGAAAAAAGTTCTTTTATTGGGGGGGGGGGTATAATTATTTTTTCATAGACTTTGACAAGACCGGTAAAGATCTCGAATTTAGGGCAGAATAAACTCCGGTATCAAATCTCTCACATTGAAAACAAAATTCTTAAAATCAAAATAGTTAAAAGCATAGAGGGTCTCAAATATGGGCGCTAAGTGAGCGAACCCTTTGTATTGAGTTTGAATTTGGCTCGTATAAGTTTAGCTTGTACTCAATTCGATTATTAAATGGAACGTTTCTTGAACACAAATATTGGTTCAAATATTAAACAAAGCAAACTCAGCTCGACTTGGTAGTTCACATAATTGCTCATATTAATATTAAAATTAATGGTTTTTTTTCCTAATAGCATCATTTTATTATAATAATAAAATCATACATATCATCTCTCTTCGAAACCAAGTGTCTTGCTGTATTGACTCAGGATCCATACTCGGCTAGCTATAGGCTAAGCAAATGCTCATATTTAAATTACCTTTTTGAGCCGTTTAAGAGTACTTGAAGTTTAAATTTATATAAAATAAATAAATAAATAAAATTAAATATAAGAGTCCGCTCGACTTATTATGAGCTCGAGTAAAATTTAGACGAGTAGAACCCAAATAAAGAAAGCTCTTTCAAGCTCGGCTCGTTAATTTACACCCTTAGTTCTAAACTTATAATTAAAATTATTTGAAAATGATTTAATTGAAACAAGTGGTGTGGGGTATTTAGAATCTCCGTACGTACCAGAAGATATAGAGATATTAGGACCCAAAAAAGGATATGAAAGCATCAAGTTCTTCGTGGGCACGTAGATACTTGATCCTTTAATCATATCTTCCTTTTCACCGCCTCTCGCTCTCTCGCCCGTGCATGTACTTCTACGCAGTACCTCCATTCCTGTTTCCTGGGCCTCTCCTGTCCCGTATTCCTCCTATATATATCGCTTTATACAACAACCCATTTTCTCATTCTCATACTTTTAAGTTTAAGAGACACAGAGAGCAAAAGACATGGACAAAAATCGCTTGCAACGCCAGCTTGACATGAAGAGGTCCCTCATTGATCAGGTTATATATATATATATATATATATAGAGCACTGAATTTTTTATTTTTTTATTTTTATATTTTTATCATTATCATTTCGGGAAGGCATATATATATATATATATATAGTGCTCTGAGCTCTCCACTCCATCTATATCTATTAGTTGGCAGCACCTTTTTTTTTTTTTTTTTGTTCTCACAATAGGGAGTCGGATGGAGAGTAAAAAGAAGTGCATTTTACCAATATTTTGGCTCTCCAAAATAGAAATTTTTTCACAATAAAAGAACGAAAAATGATAAAAATTATTTTCCATCCCATCTCTGATCTCCATATAATAAATAAGTGAATCTACGAATGAGATTGCACCTACTTCTTTGTATATACTTGAAATATATATGCTTTGAAATTTTGAAAAGATTTGTTTTACCGAAAGCAGAAGCTTTGCATGTAAGGCTATATATATATATATATATAGCTTTCACGATTCTTTGTTTTGAATTTTGATCATATTATAATCAAATTCTCAAATTCCTTAATTAAATCATATCTATGTGATTCAGCAAAGCTTTTTTTTTTTTTTTTTGGTTATTCTTAAAATTGTTTGCATTTACGTGCCCTTGACGATGGTGCATGAGAATGTCGACACTATCCAATATCCATATATATTCGGTTGTATTTATTATTAGGTTAGGAGATAGGAATGGAATACCAAAAACATTCCTCATCGGAAAGGATCCGGCTTACATGCGGTAGTGAAAACTACTACCGCATGTATGCTGTTGACACAACGAATGACTTCAATTTAATCAAAAAAATTTAACGATGATCTTTTCTACATTTCCTTCTCTCGTACAGTGCACAATTCAAAATCATTCCACTACCTACAAATTGGGTCAGCCTTAAGAGAGCCAGAAATGGTGCAGATGAACTCTTTTGGGGTTTCTTTGGTTTGGGGTTTAAGGGTTTTGAAGGCGGTGAATACATGTACTTATTGAAGATCTTCCATTTTCACCTGGGATCAGAGAGGCAGTCTCTGTACTTCTTTGTTTTCTGTCTCCTCTTTCAAATGCCCATTTGGTCTTTATGGGTTTGTGAACCACAAACTTCATCATAGATTCATACCCTCTTGAAACTCCATCTCTCGTAGCCGACCCAAACCAAATTAAGCAACCCCAAAAGGAATTCATCTGCACCATTTTCGGCTCTCTCATGGCCGACCCAGTCATCGTCTCCTCTTGCCACACTTTCGAACAGGCCTGTGTCAGGGGAATCATGCCCTGTTTGCAGATAGTGAAATGATTTGGAAATTGGAATTGTGCACTATACGAGAGAGAAGGAAATGTAGAAAAAATTAAAGCCGGTAAATTTTTTTGATTAAATCTTGGCCATTCGTTGTTTTAACAGCATATCCTATTGGAAATGCTTATTTTTTAGCCTCCCAAACAGACTTTCTCTTTTAAATTTGAAAGAAGAAAACATATACATCACATGGAAGTTATAATAGTTATGGTTGGATGTTGCAGGGGTACCTTGATGAGCAATTTATTCAGCTTGAGGAATTGCAAGACGAGGACAGCCCTAATTTTGTAGAGGATATGGTGACAATGTTCTATAACAATTCAGCTAGGCTGCTAGAAAACATAGAACAGGCACTGTAAGTACTATATATATACAACGACGTTAATTAATTACTTTGTTTGTTTTTTTTCATTGTTTTCATATTTATTAATGATCTATCCATGCATGCAGGGTTACTGGGCCTATTGATTTCTCTAAGCTGGACGATTATATGCACCAATTCAAAGGTAGTAGCTCAAGGTAAATGCCTCTCTCTCTCTTAAGAGTATGACAAAATTGATATATATATATATGTTTAATTTCTTATATCATCAATAAACTGTTATCGAAATCAATTCATTCACTATAGAGGATTAATTTATTTATTTTTTGCAGCATTGGAGCAACAAGAGTGAAGAACGAATGCACGCGATTCCGAGAATACTGCACGGCCGGAAACGCGGAAGGGTAATTTATTTTCAAATGCACGGCCTTATTGGATGAACGTTAGATAAAATTATAGTATCTAACATTTTTCTTTTTGTTTTGCAGATGCATTAGGACTTTCCTACGAGTCAAACAAGAGCATGCAATTTTGAGGACAAAGCTGGAAACTTATTTTCAGGTATATATCTTTAATTCTCTCTGTGTAGACTGTGTAGTGTATATATACATATCCTCTTTAATTATTCTTATATTTGCTTGCTATTATATATTTAGTTGGCAAGACAAGCTGGATCATCTGCGTCTGGAGGAGCCAAAGCCAGATGATGAATTAGCTGGAGGAAGATTTATCACTTTACCATGCAATTCAGTAAAACAAAGAATTTCGAGGACTTTGTATGTCTTATCGATATATGGTATATTCTAATATTAAAAATGTAACTGTTGATGCATTTTAATATTAGAAGAGTAATATTTGGTTAAATGGGTTATTAATAAAAATAAAAATAATAATTTGGTTAATTGACTGAGAATTGAGAGTTTCATTAATTGGTTAATGGAAAAGAGTATTATGTAATCCTTTTCTTGGAAAGAGTATTACATGAATGCGTTTGGAAAGCATTCTCAATAATGCTCAACCTTATCTACAGAAAAAAAAAAAAAAAAAAAAAAAAAAAAAAAAATTCTAATATATATATATATATATAAACAAGTATTACACAATCTTCTTCTTGAATATATGTATGTTTGCTAAAGTATCGTTCAACTTCGGATCTAGTAATTAAGTTCATGTTCACCTAGACCTACGAATGATTTTGTTTGTTGACATCAATGTGTCGTTTGTCGTTTATTTTCTTGAAGTGTAACGTTTTGAACTAGTTCAGAAACGTGGGAACAAATTATGAGTTGTTTGGGGGGCTTGTGTGTTAGATTTTTTCTTGGAGCTGCAATTTTTTTTTTTTTTCCAGAATTACTTGAAGAAGTTAAAAAAGTTAAGATTTTTTTTCACTTTGACGTGAGGAAGAAAAAGTGTAAGTTGTTTTTGTTTTGGGAAGGAAACGAGTTGTACATTAATTTTTGTTTTAAGAGAAACAAAATAAATAAATTACTTCTAAAAAAAATAAGACCAATTATGTGTAGCATTTTTTATTTGCGAATATAATGAGTTATTCCGTTTTCTTAATAAGATCATAAAAAGGTGGCATTTATTTTAACCCTTAGATATAATGGACGGTCAGATTTAAGAATTTGAGAAACTTTGATTCTTTAAGAATTCGAAGGGATCCGGATCCCAAAATATCAGCAATGAAACCCTAACATTTTGTCATGACATCTCTGCAACGGTCATGAAGAAATTCCAAAATTGAATTTCATCATCTCGTAAGGAAATAGAAATATGACACTTACATGGAAATAGAATTAACATAGAAATAAATTCCAACATTGGCTACAACCCTTTTCATGGAAATCAGAATAACATGAAAATAAACAAAAGACAAACCCCAATTAAATAAGAGAGATACGACCCTAGCTAGCCAAGCGTAGTGCCAAATTCCATGTTCAACTTCGCTGCGGCATAAAATATCCACTCCAGTTCTTGAAATTTTCTATCTCAGCAGCATCAAGCTATAGCCTATAGCCAAAACCTTATGGTTTCTTCCGTGAAATAAATATGTTCTCATATGGATTTCTCATATGGTGACGTGTCAAATTTGTCACGTTACCAAAGACTTTAGTAACGTGTCGAAAACTACCATTGCACGTCACTATTTGGTGATGTGTGAAAAATCCGTGCACTATAAACGTCACTAATCCTGCTTTTTTTTTGTAGTGAGAGATACTATTTTATAAAGTTTTCCTCTAATTTGATTTGTATGAACTTTTTCTAATTTAATTTATAAAAATGCATGTGCATCTCTCATGCACATATGGCATTTTTATAGGCCGGGAATTTGGAAGAAAACTGGTTCAAACTAAATATATATTTACCTTAACCAAAAAAAGAATTAATAAATAAGTAAAATGACTTGAGACTGATTGTCGTATTCAGTGCGACTCCTTCTAGATTGAAGCCAAAGGTATTAGGGACGGTGAGGGGAAGAGAAGAGTGAACGAAATGGTAGAAAAGTTGTGCCTTCTCTTTAGGCATTTGATTGCGTACGTAATTGACACTTCTTTTGCTTTCTTCTTTATTTTTTCCAACTTTATATTACTTAAGTTTGATTTTTGGATCCATGTGGAACCCATAGCTGCGACTAAATTTATTAGGAACCTAACTCTTGTCTGCTTTGAAAAGAAGGAAAGCACAAAGAAATACAAGACCAATTAACCACCAGAATGAAGGAGAAATAGTGATTAGTGATTTGCTATTGCTGGACGGCTAATTGGGATGGGATGCTGCAATAGATACTCATAATAAGAAAATGGGCATAAAGAGTGATCGTTAGTGATTTCGTGAGAGATGCACGTGCTTGTTATTTTGTAATCCCCAAAGGGTAATATTATTGATTCTCCTGGTGTAGATGAATCCGTTGCTGCTTTCCAGGTAGTTATTCTTGCTAAAAAGATGGGGTGGCATAAGGTAAAGATGGAAGGAGACGCTTTACAGATAGTACAGGCTTTTCGGGAGGATGGTCGAAATTAGTGTTGCTATGAAACAAATGTTTACCATTTTTTTTTTTTTTTTGGCCTTTTTTTCTGTACCTTGAAAATATTATTGTTGACCCAACAATTATTTTTCATTAACTAGTATTTTTTGCCCACACTAAAAATGGATTTTACACAGAAACAAAGACATCCTAGGTTTAAAATCTAGCAACGTACTTGGCCGGGACCTAAATGCAATATGCATAAGAGATCCTCACTTTTTTTTTATTTTATTTTTTTAATTTCGAAATATAAGAGGAGGAGGACCCTGTATAGTATATATGGAAGCTGATTTGATACGAATAAAGAAAATTAATTTGTCTATAATTCTTTATTTTAAGTTGGGATGGTGAAGTGCTTCTAGAGCAACTGGCCAGCGTGGACGATTATTCTTATAAGACAAGTGGTATTCAAATACTAAAAGCGGCTTAAAATTTTTCTAGAAGATTTTCTTTTGAAAGTTTGACTGGGGAATAAAATACCACGTAGTCCACAACAAACGTGATCGAAATAAATAAATCCAAATCCATTTAAAGAAAGATTAATGCTCAAACCACTTTCTCTTTCTTTCTTTCTTTTTTTTCTTTCTTTTTTTTAGCAAGATGATATGTATTAGTTTTAATCAATCTTTTGATCAATTTTTGATAAAATAATAATTAATATTATTATTTCTAAATTGACTAAAATAATTATAAAATAAAAATGTAAATTTCTAGCAAGAAAAGAAATTTTAAGCCCAAAGTTCTACCGAGCAAGTTTCAGGCGAGTCCCAATCAAGTTCCAGGTAGGTCTTGGCGCGCAGGGTCCATCAATTTAAGAATGAGATACTTAAAGTCAAAAAATAATTTAAAGTTTTCAAAAATAAAAATCATTTTTCGAAAATTAAAAAAGAATTTTCAGTCAAAGGAAAAATATTTTTCATTGACTATTATTTTACGTCGCACCAAATATCCTACAATACAAAAAACATCTTTTTGTAAATCATTTTACGACGAAACAAACATAGCCTAATGTTTTGTCTAACTAAAGATTGCATCAATATCCTTCAAATTATCGAAAAATTACAATTTATCTCAAATGACAACAATACCCTAACAAAAAAAAAAAATTCAATTAAATAAAATGGCAAAATGGTTCTCAATAGAAACAGAAAGATCCCTCAGCATGCCCAGTATCAACTTTGCCTCACTGGGACGTCAAAAACCATAGAAATCAAAATAAAGTCATAAGCATCTAAGACACAGAAATCACGTTGCCGACAGAGAGGCTACTTTTGGGCCTGTGAGCTTTGATTTTTACCCAATTAACAGTTGATCAAAAGAGATGGCTCAAAGGGGGGCGATTCCACCCTTTTTTGAAATTTTTAGTTTTAGTTTTTAATCTCTATCAAAATTAGATTTGGCCCATCATTAATTCATTGGTCCCTCCCAATAAAAAATTATTGTTCAGTCCCTAACACCCCAATGGTCGGTTTTGGGGTGTCCCTTAGAGATCTAGGTCTCTTATTTTGACAACTGAAGTGCAGTTCTTTATGAGCGAAAGGGCAAGCGGGAGCGACCATTTATGAATTATGACTATTTTAGTTGAGCGTGACCATGATAATACTTGTTCATTGAAAATTGTTTAGGAAGAACCTAGACAACAAGAATTGTAGGCACCCCTTCAAGACCAATGAAGACAGCATGACCAAGCTCCATCTCGATATCAATGAGACCCAAAGTCGCTAATATTAATCAGATGTGTGAGTAATTCTTCATTGCGGAAAGTCAAACCCATGCCGTAATACGTGCCCAACCACTTTGGAGATTTTTTTTGAACCACTGCCACTAGTGGTAACTGAAGTGCAGTTTAGATTGCTCATAATGACGTCGTCCAGAAATGCAGCAGACACATTGAGATCAACTGCCATTTTGTAAGTTACCATTGCTTGCAGGAAACTTGTTATCTTTGTTCGATTGCATCTACTTATCAACTAGCTAAAGTGTTCATCAAAGCACATCTACTTAGACGTTTCCGTTATCTTGTTTTTAAATTCAATTTGGCTTTTACATTACAACCTTGAGTTTTGAGGAGGGATATTAGAATACATTCATATATATTTTGGATAGAGATATGCTGGAGTGCATTCTGTTGACCATCTACTCACCATCTGTGAGTCTTTTTTTTTTTTTTGAAAAAATCAAGATGCACTCACATGAGATGGTGAGTAGATGGTCAAGCCTTTCTCATTTTTGGATACCTTCCTCTTGGCCTAATATCATAATTCAGTTCAACTGTGATCACTTGCCATTCATAAACCGAATCAATATATATATTGATTTATTTTCTTCTTGGCCTTTAGGTCAATAAGTTATTGGAATATCAGACCAACTCTTTGCCCATTTCCAGTTTTTTTTTTTTTTCTCTAGTTTTAATGAAATTTTACTTCTCATTAAAAAAAAAAAGAAAAAAAAAAAGAGAATAATAAATATATAATTCAAGTAAAAGATATGGTACGTCAGTTTCTAATTAAATTTTACAAAAATATGTTGATAATTATCCCATATATATTTCCTCTATTTCTAGTAGTGTATGTCAACGAGTAGTCAAGAGTCCGCAAGCAGTACTATTCAATGTTTAGGTGCAGTTGGATAGGACTCAATCACACGTATTAAATATGGATCCGTGTTTGAACAGAAAACGTTACCGTTTGACCGCAGACTCCTACTTCCAGTGCCCACCCAATCAGATTTAAATCCCAAGACACCTTTCAAATATCTCTCCGCAAACCGCGTTTCAATTTTTGACCGTTGCTTTCCCACCTTTTTCCCGGCAATACGCTACTCAGCCGGAGCAACCAAACTGAGCCTACCGAAATGTCCAAACTACCCTTCTCATTTTCCAAAACCCCACTCCTCCTCCTCCTCCTCCTCCTGCTGCTCCTCATCCTCATCCCCGTACCCCTCCAAGTAAATTCACAATCCCTGAACTCCGAAGGAGCCACCCTGCTGAACGTGAAACAGCAGTGGGGCAATCCACCATCCATCCAGTCCTGGAACTCCTCATCCTCGCCTTGCGATTGGCCGGAGATCATATGCGCCAACGGCACTGTCACCGGAATCATCCTCCGGGACAAAAACATCACCGACGAAATTCCGGCTACAATTTGTGACCTGAGGAACCTCAACGTCCTCGACCTCGCTTATAATTACATCCCTGGAGAGTTTCCAAGGGTCCTATACAATTGCTCCAAGCTCCAAATTCTTGACCTCTCCCAGAACTATTTTGTCGGCCCAATCCCGGACGACATCGACCGGATTCCGACTCTCCAGTACATAGACCTTGGCGCGAACAATTTCTCCGGCGATATCCCAAAGGCGATAGGGAGTTTGCCGGAGCTACACACGTTGAAGCTCTATCAAAATCAGTTCAACGGCACGTTTCCAAGGGAAATCGGGAACTTGTCCAATCTTGAAGTTCTTAGCATGGCCTATAATGAGTTTGTGCCGGCGCCGATACCGGTAGAGTTTGGACGGTTGAGGAAGTTGAGGTTTATGTGGATGACTATGACAAATTTGGTCGGAGGAATCCCAGAGAACATTTCCGGTCTTTCGAGCCTGGAGCACTTGAATTTAGCAAGGAACAATTTGGTAGGTGCGATTCCTAGTGGGTTGTTTTTGTTGAAGAATTTAAGGTATGTTTATCTCCATCATAATAGATTGTCCGGGGAGATACCCAGATTGGTTGAATCGACAAATTTGACCGAAATTGATCTTTCTATGAACAACTTGACCGGTTCAATTCCGGAAGATTTCGGCAAGTTACAAAATTTGAAACTATTGAATTTGTTTACTAATCAACTTACCGGCGAAATCCCGACAAGTTTAGGCCAACTTCCGGGACTTACTGATTTTAAGGTTTTTAGCAACAAATTGACCGGAACTTTGCCGCCGGAGCTAGGCCTGCATTCGAAGCTCGAAGCAGTTGAAGTATCGGGAAATCAACTAAGCGGTCAATTGCCTCAACATTTATGCGATGGAGGCGCTTTGCAAGGACTAACTGCTTTTTCTAATAATTTTGGCGGAGAACTGCCGAAATGGGTTGGAAATTGTTCTACTTTGCGCACGGTTCAGCTTCACGAAAACAACTTCTCCGGTGAGATTCCTTCTGGTCTTTGGACATCGCTGAATCTATCAAGCTTGATGTTAACAGGCAACTCGTTTTCCGGCGAGCTTCCAAGTAAGTTAGCTAAGAATTTGTCGAGGCTAGAAATCGGAAACAACAAATTTTCAGGTCAAATTCCTGTTGGAGTCGCTTCCTGGGTGAACTTGGTTGTGTTTGAGGCAAGCAACAATCTGCTCTCGGGGAAAATTCCATTGGAATTAACAAGCCTTCCTGGTCTTATTTCTCTTTTGCTGGATGGTAATCAACTTTCTGGCGAACTCCCATCGGAGATCATCTCATGGAAATCGTTGACTACTTTGAACCTCTCAAGAAACAAGCTTTCCGGCCAAATCCCTGCCCTGGTTGCGTCTTTACCTGACCTCCTTTATTTGGACTTATCGGAAAACCAACTCTCCGGTGAAATCCCGGCGGAAATTGGCAATTTGAGGCTTACTTCACTCAACTTGTCCTCCAATCAACTATCTGGGAAAATCCCGTATCAGTTTGAAAACTATGAAAATAGTTTCCTCAACAATCCCAATCTATGTGCTGATAATCCAATTCCAGGCGTTCGAAGCTGTTACACTACTCAACTTGGTAGCTCCAACAAACTGTCCTCTACCTACCGTGCCATGATTATTGTTCTTGCAGTTATAGTTTTCCTGGTATCTGTTTCATTGGCCCTGTATAAGTTGAGAGGCTGCCGGACGAAAAAGCGAGGACGGAATCTGGAAACGTGGAAGATTACGTCGTTCCGTAGAATGGATTTCAGACAATTGAACATTCTATCGAATTTGACGGAAAATAATCGTATAGGAAGCGGCGGGTCGGGGAAAGTATACCGGATTGCCACCGACCGTCCGGGCGAGTTTGTTGCTGTGAAAAGAATTTGGAGTGACAAGACGGTAGATCACAAGCTGGAGAAAGAATTCATGGCGGAGGTTCAAGTGTTGGGCACGATTAGGCATTCGAATATAGTGAAATTGTTGTGCTGTTTTTCGAGCGAGGACACAAAGCTTCTTGTGTACGAGTACAAGGAAAACCAGAGTCTGGATAAATGGCTCCATGAGAGGAAGAGGAAATCATCGGCAGGGATGAATCCGATGCATCATATGGTCTTGGATTGGCCAAAGAGGTTGCAGATTGCAATTGGGGCAGCACAAGGCCTGTATTACATGCACCATGACTGCTCTCCTCCAATCATCCATCGAGATGTCAAGTCCAGCAACATTTTGTTGGATTCTGTGTTCAAGGCAAGCATAGCAGATTTTGGGCTGGCCAGGATTCTGGATAAGCATGGAAAGCCCCAAACGATGTCCACCGTCGCTGGCTCTATCGGTTACATTGCCCCGGGTAAGAGCATCTTAATTCTTACAACTATTTTACAATTTTTGACACGTGTTAACATGTGATTTGCATTGCAGAGTACGCTTATACTTCGAAGGTGAGTGAGAAGATCGACGTATACAGCTTTGGAGTTGTACTTCTCGAACTCGCAACTGGAAGAGACGCCAAAAGCGGAGACGAGCAAATGAGCCTAGCAGAATGGGCATGGCGGTCCTATAAGGAAGGAAAGCCTATTATTGATGCCCTAGACAGTGAAATCAAGAAACCATGTTACTTGGAAGAGATGTCAAGTGTTTTTACGCTAGGACTGATGTGTACCGGGAGATCACCTTCAACTCGGCCTACCATGAAGGAGGTTCTGCAGATTCTTTGTCGCTGCGGCCCTTCCGGAGCTTGTGAAAGGAAAAAGAAGGGAATCGAGTTTGACGTTGCTCCTCTCCTCGGCAGTGTTACATATCTTTCTAGTTACAAGGACAGTACGAAGGTATCTGACGAAGATGCCGATAGCTTTGTTTAGAATTGCACGCACTCATACAGTGGTGTCAGGGATTCGAGAGCACGACACAAACTTGTGAAAATCAAGTCATACATCAAAGGATTTTTTATGCTTTGAAGATCCAAAGAATTTTGATATATTACAGGAATTAAAGAACCACCTTTTTTTGCAGAGTCCTGATACATACTTGTTTTGGCAAATCAATTGCAGCAATAATAATCTATCTTCAAGGCACATTTCATTGTGGATGATGGAATTACATTGCAAAAGCATAGCATCAGGGAAACCAACCTTGAAGAATATCAACATGAATAGCTTCAACTGCCTTGAGTAGAATACCCCGATAATTACTGATATTTAATTTGCGAGAGGGAGAGAGAGCGTGGTGGCAAAATAAACCACAATGATTCAACAAAACTGTCTTACAAGGTGGCAAATCTACAAACTACCAGGGTTTGGAAAAACTCTTGCGTGGAAGCTACCCAACAAGTACAACAGTTAAATGTAGGGTTATAAATGCCTGAGAAGGCACCCCCCACAAAAAAAAAGAGCAGCTCACTTTCCTCTTGTGAATAAATATTTCGTCACCGACAGAAAGGCTACGAAACTTCCCACATCCACAAAGGAAATTAAAGAACAGAGGACCAGTTTTCAGAGCACCTTTGTACTTCATAAATTAGTAGAGCCTTCTGCACTGTTCTCAGCTTCGTCAGCAATCCGCAGCAAAAACCTAAAATCTATGCACACGTCTCTGCATTTCTGATTCGTGCTCCCAGATTACAAGACGTCTTGTAGCATGCACCTGGAAAAACCATTAAGAAAGCCAGCAATTAATGTGCCACTTACCAAGGTGCTGGCTCTCTCCATTCATGGAAGTGACTCCCTGTTGAGAGTCAACCTTCCAAAAACTTGATGCAGCCGAGTTGAGAGTCAACCTGCCATACAGGAACCATGCACAAGAAACAGAACAGTATAAAGATATAATGATTGCATTAAAAGAAAAATTGATGTTTCAAAAACATGCCTTTTCACTGGCTCTTGCATAGATTCTGACCTAGCTCCATCTTCAGAATTTACAACACTCTCGAGTGCAGCAATATTTGGCTCTAGAAGACAAAGGCCGAAAGAACAAGTTAAACTTCCAATAAGACATTAGAGACAAGAAACAAAAAGGGAGGGTCATGTATCTGAGCCTTAGACACAAAACTTAAACAGGTTCTTATGCACAGTTACTTGAAACATAGCACGTATAGTGGTGCAGGACCTGCCACCACATATGCACCAGTTAGGAGATTGTCTGTGCAAAAATTTAGCATTATAAAATGAATATAGAAAGAAATACTTGTGAAATTCCATAAGAATTATGGCATATGAAGGTGAATGGAATGGGAACCTACAAACAGGCTTGCTCTCTTAAAAAATAATGACCCAACCAGAGAGAGAGAGGAAGGAAAAGAATAGTACGCAAGCCAGTTAACAAAAAAAGGTGAAAGATAGGTATAAGAAAGTTGACCTCAAAACCTCTATTTCCTCTTACAGGTTGTTGGGGCAAAAAAGGGTATGTAAACCAGAAATTATATATCTATAAAGGCATAAACTTAAATCAATAAAGATCAGAAGTTTAGATTCAAAACCTCCAAGTCTTCAGACAAGCCATTTTGAAATACTTCGCTCACATTGAAACACTCATTTTGCAAAAGCAAATTAGGATCTGCTGCACATACATTGCCCTGCAAAGATCCCTGAGTCTCTCACTTATCTCCAGAACATCCATTTTTCTCATTGCCATCCGCTACAATGCCTAATCCAAGGTCTTCAAACGGAAAAACTTACCTCGCAACTGAGGTTCCGTGTATTGCAACTTGGTTCTAAAACACTTTCAGCATTTTCTTTACCCATTGTCTGATTACATGGTTTGGCCAACTCTTGATCAGCATCAACAGCATCCTCTGTCCAATTCAGTATTCTGCAGGTAGATCCAGTCTCTGCACTCTCCATGTAAGCTATCCCAACTTTGTCCCCATTCAATCCAATCTGACATGTCTCCCCAGAAACAGAATTAGGTAGTTCATATGAAGTGGGTGACTCCTTCCCTGGTGAAGGTTTCTCCACTGCTTCAGTTAGTATTACCTCATTCCTAACTTCTGGTGAATCATATGAACTTACAAAAGATTGTTCAGTCAGGATGACACGGTCATTAACAACAGTTTCACCCATCCGCACATGATTTCTAATGATACCCTCTTCACTCCCCAACAGTCCGCTGGATGACCTAACCTCAGAGTTGCTATCTACATGCCCAGTTAAACACTCTAATCTAGCCCCTTCACTGAAGCTGACCTGAGAAACTCCACCAGACCTACTTGTACTACTTTCTGGAGTAACCAACTCCGGTGGTTGTGGGCTAATAGAGACTCGCTTCTCTGGTTTTTCAGGCTTAACATCTACCATTTCAGGATCATTTTTCCTCTTGAGACGTCTTTCAGCAGACCCAGACCAAGACCCCACATCATCCTCACAAGTTTTTTCAGCCTGCTGGCTTACGTGCCTTGACAATCGAGAACGTTTATGACCATCAGGAAAAACAAAAGCAGGAAGCTGCTTTCGACGAACATGAGAAACAAAAATATCCATCCCTGGTTTCCAAAACATGTACATATTGATCTCTTGCCTGAACTCATCAACTGTTCCACGAATATCAAATTGCTGGCCTTCTTGACCTCTAACACCCTCTTTCCTCTGCAAGCCCATGAAGAAAGCACAATGCGGACATGGCTTCGAGGCATCCACATATTCATTTGGATAAGGATGGCACTGCAGCATCCCATTTGTGTCCCTTTCTATCTGCACAGTGATGAATGAAAAGGCACTAATAAGAAGAAATAACCATTCCTCCCGTCTCAAGAGTGTAAAATATTTAATGACCAATGAATGCATGAAAAATAGTAGCCTATAATACAGTGAAGTTCACTCCTGCATCCTAACAATATCTTAAAGACAGATTTAACCTTCAAGGTAAGTTGTCTAAGCCGAGACTCCACCCATCCCTTCCAAGCTAACAAATCATCAGCATCTGTGGCAACTATATCCACCTGTAAATAGTTTTTGTATGCCTCAAAAAATAGATATGGCTCAAACAGAGCATTCCACTGGGCTTTTTTCAGCTCAATCTCCTATCAGCGGACAAAATCACAAAGGCAGAGCATCAGTAATTAAATGAAGACAAGCCCATAAGAAGGTAGAATGGGGGAGGCGGGAGCAAGTTCAAACCTGACAGATCCTGTGACCATGGTGGAACTGCTCCATTATAACACGAAGAGTACTTGTTGAGACATTGTAGCTAGAATTCATGCAAGGGTATGCAGGAGTTATTATTGGCATTTGATGAAATCGGTCCCTAGGGTTTTTTCGAGGATCCCATACAGGAAACCCAAGTTCATTCTCTTTGATTGAACACAACATCACAGGATTTGGCCAACGCCACTGGGTATAAACTCTGAAGAACCGAGAAACCAGCATACTAGGAATTGCATTGGGGTAAAGCTGGCATACCCGAGCAACTAAAAGAGCCCAATTTACACCACCAAGGAATCCAGTCACCTACATAAAAGAAAATGACAAAATGAAAACCATGATATGTAAATTGAAATGCTGATAGCAACGGAAAACATAAAAACATGCGCATCTTACATTTGAATAAACACCTCGTGTTTTAGCCCAAAACTTCAGACATCGGAGCGTCATGCGGAAGTGCTACAATTTCATATAGGATTAAAGATGGAAAACAATAAATATATATACACAGGGTGAAGTATAAATCATGTTCACCTCAACATTTGGAACAAGTTTAAGAATTTGATCTGCAACCCTGCAGCCATTAAGACTTCGAACAGTTTGCTCATCAACATTGAACAGCACAGACCCATGTGAGATGTCCAGGTCCTATTTATAAGTTAGTTCCAGAAAAATAATGATAAGAAACCAACATAAACAACAAATATGCATCCTTTATATCACAAAATCCGAATCAAAGAGTGCAGTCAAAAAGGGTATGGCATAGCAGAGAGCAACTAATTCATCAAGCATTAAACGAAGATAGGAGAAAAATTATAGCATTGGAAAATAAGAAACATTTAGGACCTTAACACCCCCCCCCCCCCAAAAAAAAAGAAAAAGAAAAAGAAAAAAAGAAGAGGCGTTTACGATCAAATTAAAATGTCACATCAAAATATGCAATTGGAAGCAGGTAATCGTTGCTTATGCAAGTGACTACCAGAACTCTAGAAGGCGAAGCTTACCAAAGAAATGAAGAAGCCAACATCATACAATTCAATTACAATTAGGTTGCCCTTTTAAAGGATTATGAGGCATGCAGAGATAGAATAGATAAACATTACTATGAAATGTACTCAAATGAAAAGAAAGAGAGAGAAAGAGAATAATATAACCACAGCTCAAAAAACTGCAGTCCAAACTTACTTCTGGAACAACCAAAAGGGATATACTTGCATAGAGAAGATCGATTGACATTCCCAGAAACTTGAATTTCATTACTGGGACGTGAGCATCTGGAACTGGCTGAAGCTCGGTAACTTCTTCCATTTCAGACAGAATATTATGCAAAATAATAAAAAAATCTTCCTGGGAAAGGACGATCATATATTAGGTAAAGCTTAATTGCATCTAAAGTCAATAAAACTGAACGACAAGATCATATTTGACTCACATCTCGATTCACATAAGATGGCCCAACACACAATGTGTCTATGTCAACCCCAGGCCCATGTACCTGCCAAGATAGTAATATAGTACTTAAGAAAAGTAGTTCTTTCACTAGAAGGACATCAATAGTATGTATGTATACAGGCATTTATGTGTGTATGCATGCATCTTAAGAGGGAGAGAGAGAGCGTGTTACAACACAGAAGATTGTCAGAATCTAAAGAGATTAGCATTTTGTACAGTCTTTGGCTGGACCAGATCCAATGGCAGGTAACAACTGAAGCAAGACCAAATTCAGGACAGCAGCACTATCCATAATTAGTTTAATGATAAGAAATTACTGACTATTGCAAAATAACTTGATGTCAAAGATAACTGTACTGCTTCACACATGGACAACCTATTACGGAAGCCTAACAACATTCCAACATGGATGTTAAAATAATAATGCCGTCATCATCTCCAATGCCACCACCAGCAGCATTGCCACGCTCACACTATGAGAAAGGAAATACCAGTTAAGAACCATAAAAAAAAAAAATAAAAAAATAAAAAAATTTATGAGCTCGGTTATTTCTCTGGCAATTTGAAATAATAATATGATTTTCCATTCTCCTAGTAACAAGCTAAGCAAAGGCCCATGTACCCTAAATAATCATGATAAATGATTCTAGCTAAGCAAGAGTTCCTCTCTTTCCTCCAGATTGACTGAGCAACAATTGCCAAATAGTTTTCTTGCCACTTATATATCAGGTACTTCAAGGACGAATTTGGTTTTCCCCATTCCAAATATATCCCCATGGTGATGTAAGCTACCAAAAAAGATGGTATTGCATTTATTGCATTCTGGCAGGTAACTGAATTCTTGATCCTGAACTCAATCTGATCCAATTTGATCCTCCAGTAAAAAGTGGAAAATCAAAAGATTATCCATGCATAGATCACTTGATTTATACACCTATCAACTCTAAAGACATCTGTGAGACCCAACCAAACATACCTAGGGAAGAACATACGAAGCAGAAGGGATTGTATCATCATAAAACGAGCATATTGAGCTAATACTTACCCCCAGACGATAAGAGCCAAAAGTAAAAATGACAGCATTTGCATCCTCCACCATCTGATCTGTGTAGCCTCTCAGGCGGGTTAACTGCTTCACCCAGCCTTTCACAATCTACAACAAAGGTTAACTAGGGTCACAAATATTACTTCATAACAGATAATGCATCCCATGGAAAAATAGAAGAATACATAATCGACAAACTAAAATGCCCACCTTTTAGTCTCCAAGATAAGTTAGCAGTGATGTATGTAAAATTAATTATGCATGGATAAATACTAGGGGTGAAATAGCGGTTGCGGTTAGCGGTTAGTGGCTAAAACCGCTAACCGCTAACCGCCTAGGCGGTTAGTAGAATCTACTAACCGCATCCGCTAACCGCTA
The DNA here is from genome assembly GCA_006937295.1 of Carpinus fangiana. Lineage (NCBI taxonomy): Eukaryota > Viridiplantae > Streptophyta > Magnoliopsida > Fagales > Betulaceae > Carpinus > Carpinus fangiana. Next base: position 29,679,097 of record CM017325.1, read on the forward strand.
GCGGTTAACCGCCTAGGCGGTTAACCGCCCGGTTAGCGGTTAACCGGATGCGGTTAACCGCTTTTTCTACTAACCGCTTTTTATTGGGCTTTTTATTGGGTTTTTTTTTTTTTGCCGGTTTTGGGCTTACTTTAAACATTTTTTTTCCTCTATCATGGTCATTTTAGCATTAAAAATTGTTGGTTTAAAGTGAGCATTATATGTTGGACCATTATACCAAAATTTGGTTGTTCACCTTCTACAACATATAACATACAAATAAAATTACAACAAAATTATCGTTTTTGGTTAGGAAGAAATGAATATATAGAAGTACAAAACTACATCGTTTTGCACTTCTATATTATATAAATAATAAAAATAAGGTGGGGGGAATCGAAATCGGGACTCCTGAGTAAAATAGGTGCATAATAACCACTAGGCTACAATAACTTAATGTTATTTATTATATGAAATATATATATAATATAAATATATATTATATTTTTAAAAAGGCGGTTAGCGGTTAACGGTTAGCGGTTAGGCGGTTTTTCAAAATCCACTAACCGCTAACCGCTAACCGCCTAGGCGGTTAGCGGTTTTTACTAACCGCTTTCAAAGCGGTTAGCGGTTAGTGCGGATAGCGGTTAGCGGTTAGTGCGGTTAGCGGTTAGCGGATGCGGTTAGGCGGTTTTAAATTTCACCCCTAATAAATACAGATGAAACTGATAAGAGTATCCACATTAAAGAGGTTGTAAAACTTCTATTATATACACAATAAAATAGGATCAACTTTCAGCCCATTTAACACTCTTCCTATAAAGTGAGAACAGCTCATTATATAAATTTAATAATGAGCGGATGAGTGTAACACCTATTTCACCCTGGTATGACGGAGAGTGGAACACCTATTTTTTCTTCTGTCTCCAAGTCTCAGCTGGGGTACTCTTGGTGGGTGAAGAATAATACAGGTAAGCAGCTGAATAAGAACAAGAAGCTGCTGGCTGAGTTTGTGGCGGGTACTCCGATGGTTGAGGATGAGGGCTATTCTGAGGGGATGCTAGATGCAATGGATCTCGCCCCCACCTTGGGATTCACTTTTGGAGATGACAAGAAAAAACTATTGAGTCTTTTTTCTTTCATTGAAGCAGATAGAGACCACGATACGGAGGTGTTTTTCTCCAATACTAAGGGGAAGAGGGAGCTTTAAAACTTGGAATGCTTCATTAATTTTGAGACTATAGGATGTGGCTCTAGTAGGGTCAAAGGCATGGTGTTTCAGTTTTGCCTAGTAAGCTTAGGGTGGTTTTGGGTTTGGGTTTCAGGTTTTGTGTAGGTTCTTTTTGGGTGTTAAAGTGCATTTATAGGGATTTCTCTATGGGTTTTTGTGGGCTTTCCTTTGTATACACTGTGTACTAGAGGCGCATTGCGCCCTTTAAGGGTTGCGCCCCTCTGCACTTTTGATATATTCTACTGACTTATAAAAAAATTAAAAAAAAAAAAAAAAAAAAAAATTAATAAAGCAAAAAAAAAAAAAAAAGTTGGTAAACTCCAACCAGTATATTGAACAACAATATATTTTGCTAGGAAGCACCTAGAATTACAGAACATACAGAAATGTAGATTACTACACAATTGGTAATACCTTTACAACTTATAACCTATTCACATTAGTGGTAAAATCCAAAACCTTACAAACACCACCAGAAAACATTTAAATAATCAAGAATCAGTAACCGCTTTACCCTTTAAAACCTAACTGCCACCAACCGAGTGAGCTTTAGACATTGCCGACATCACCAATTTCTCCATTCATAGCATGTAAATCCACCAAAGATTGAATAGAAATAGTTTTGTTCTCGTGTTTCTACCATCATTTCTATCAGCAATTTTCCTTGATTCACAAAAGACAACAGTTTGAAACTCGCACGGCCAGCAAAATGAAAACTTTTTTACAATTAAAGCATCCACCAATGCAGAGAATGGTCTCCAATCTCCATATCCAATGTAAACATCTCGGACACATTTTTTTTCCTCAAATAGGTAGTGAGAAAAACACCGAAAGCAATCAATTACCTCATCTATGCGGCCTAGGACCTCTTTTCTCCTCGCAGCTTCTTCCTCACTCTCATAAAGCCCCGAATCAATCAAGAACTGCGAACAATATAGTCAATTATTTATATAAGCAAATTAAGTATAATCCGTATCTAACCAAGCCAACAAAAAGAAAAGAAATCAGAACGAATCTTTACCTTTTCCAATTCCATATTGCGCTGAAGATCGGCGTCGGTGGGTCCGGCAAGAGAGATTGGCTTTGTGATGCCGTACTTCTTCGCCGTCGGTGGCGAAGAACCGTTTGGACTCTCAGAATCCACCATTTTCAGCTTCAATAAAAACAAAAAAGCCCAACACCAAAAGAAACGATTCTAAAAGCTATGATGGCGGAGATCGAACCTATTTAGCAAATCATATAGCAGATTATGTCTAGGATCAAGTTTGAATGGCGAAATTGAGATTAAAAGAAAGTCGAAGCAGAGATTTGAGAAGTTGGAAACGAGAATAGCTAGAAACCCTAATCCTTCGACGAAGGAGAGGTTTGCGGGTCAAACACGGTATGTGAGAGAGATCTGATTGGATTGTTAAGTTTGACGGAATGAGATCAGATGGAGAGAGAGAGAGAGACAGACAGACAGACACTGGTGTGCGAATGATCGAGAAGGGACAATGGTGCCTTTGGTGACTCTGTTACGGTTTACAACCAGTTTCTCGTTTTTTTTTTCTTATAAGTTTTTAATTACCTTTTTAGTATATGTTAACAACCGCACATTTACAAATACGTTTCAAAAAGAGAAAAAATTTTATTTTTCTTCTCTCGTCATTGTCTCATGCTCCCACTTTTTAAGGTTAAATACATTTATAGTTCTTGTGATTTGCACCATAATCAAATAGAGATATAAATTTTTAAAAGTATCACAAATAGTATATTGGTGAGTAAATAAACTAATTTGGTATATTTATTAAGGTTTTGTTAGATTTTTTAACGAAACATCACGTCACACTTACATATGGTGTGGCACCTATAATTTCAAGGAGTCACGTGACGTGATACGTGAGTTTTTGTATGCCACGTCATATATATATATATAAAAAGAAAAAAAAAAGAAAAAGAAAAAGAGAGTTGGGGTGGCTGAACCACCACCAGGCAAAACGGGGTGGCCGAGCACCCTCTATGGCCTATGGGGTGGCCGAACCACCCCAGCTATTCTTTTTTTTCTTTAGCTTTTTTGTTTTCTCTTTTATAAAAAATTTGACGTAGCACCCAAAAACCCAAGTGCCATATCATATGGCTCCTTGACATCACAGGCACCACACTACGTGTAAAAGTAACATGACGTTTCGTTAAAAAACCTAATAGAATATTGACAGGGATACCAAATAGGTTTATTTGATTACCACAAGTACCGTTTGTGACACTTTTTAAAACTCATATGCCTATTTGATTTTAATACAAACCACATGTATTGAAAATGTATTTAACCCACTTTTTAAAATTACAATTATATCTCTAAGGCTAGCGTTGTAAATAAATTAGTCCATCTGACCCTAAACCTAAAGGAAAATCACGCATGCGATTGCGGCTTGCCTTTCTCTCTCTTATCTCCATACTCCCGCCGTCTCTCACTCTCTCTCTCGCTTTCTCGATGCAAGCGGCTAGCCCGTCACGTGTCTCCCTCGTCTCTTGTCGTGCATGGCAGCTTAAATTCAGCATATTTTCTATTTTCTTGTATAAATTTTTCGAGTTACTTCATTTTCTTTGATTTTGATTTTTTGAAAACACTTGATTCTTTGATTTTGCTTTAGGTTGTCGTGACCTCACCTTGTCTCTTGTTCTTGTTTTCTCGCTGCATAATTTTGAAGAATTTAGGCCAACTTTTGAAAAAATTTGGTTTCAGCTCGAGTCAAGCCAAAGTTTGTGTATGGCGAGCCGAGCTTAGACAAAGGTTTTGACGCCCGGCTCGAACTCGAGCTTAGCTCGTTTAGAAGACCCCATAAACGAGCCAATATTGGAATATTCAAACTCGACTCAACTCGGTTTGATTACAATCCTATATAGGGCTAAATAAGTTCCACGCGTAGATCTCACAAATCAATTATGATTTTAAAAAAAATGAGAGAATGAGGAAAGGATGTGCAGCACTTCTCTTTCAAAAATTAGGTAAAAAGTAATGGCAATCAACATCAACACCATCCAGACACATGTTTTATTTATATTATTAATATTATAGGAAAATTTCACTTAAGACCCCTTAACTATGATCGGACTTATATGCTATAATTAAAACAAATTGAATGGTGAGGATTTAATTAAAGTAATTGAAGGATTCAGTCATAATAAATATCAATTTTCTCATTTATTCATCACTTCATCTATTTATTGGTATTTATTATGATAGATCTAAACCCTTCAATTACTTTAATTAAATCATCACCATTCAATTTTTTAACAGTATGTATGTTATAGTTTTAACTACAGCACACAAGCTAGATCCCCTAAACTACTACTCGCTTTGAGAAGACCCTCCAAATTTCAAAAAATTTCGATTTCACATCTTGAACTTTCAATTTAATGTAATGTACCGCTTCCATCAATTTATGGACGTTAAAAGTGATAAAATGACCTTTATACCCCTAACATTTTTATAAAATTTCAATTTTACCCTTAATTTTCAATTAAAAATGTTAGAAAATTAAAGGGTAATTTGATCTTCTTAGTGGTTTTTGTTAAGGTTTACTAGAAAAAATTGATGGAGGGAGTCAATTGCATCAAATTGAAAGTTCATGCGGTGAAAATTGAGAGTTTTAAAAATTTAGAAGGATCTTTTCAAAACGCGTGATAATTCAAGAGTCCTAAATGAAGTTATCTTTATCTTAAAAAAAAAAATGAAGTTATCTTTAGTATTATTTAAAAAATAAAAACATTATAAAGAATTAAAAAAAAAATTCTATGTAATCAAAATGATATATATATAGTGTGTGTGTCTAGTAAAAAGTCTAATTTTCCAATCTTATGTTGTTGCATGGATTTGTCTTTAATGTTACTTGCTTAATAGATTGTCTAAATTCATGTTTCCCTTAATCCCAAAACGGGGGCGTGACACCCAACGCTCAAAATAGGCCCAACCTTAGAGGAGGATTCCATCCTCCCCTGCCGACCAAGAGCATATTGATTGATAAATGTTTTGTTTGTTATTACTTTTGAAGTGATTTTTTTTTTTTTAAAAAAAAGTATTTTAATGTGAAATAAAAGTGAAAATAATTTTAAATAGGGTTAAATATTAAAAACTCCCATAAGGTTTGAACTCTTTATTTTTTGCCCCATAGGTTTTCATTTTTATTACAGGAGGTACTTGTAGTTTTTAGAGCATTCTCAATGGAAGAGCTAAATGACACTTTTATCTAAAATAGCTCATTAAATTGATAAAATACCCTCTATATTGGAGAAGTTAAAAAAAATGTAGAATAGATATTTTATTAAATGAGCTAAAAAAAAGCTACATGTGGCGGCACTATTCAAATAGCTATTTTCCTAAATTTTATTCCCACGTCTTTTTTTCTTCCACTATCTCTCCCAAAATTTTCTTCGCACGTTTTTTTTATTGTTTATCTCACATGTTTTCTCTTTTTTCAAAATTTTCTCATACTATTTATCTTTCACATCTCATTTTTTTTTCAAAATTTTTATCTTATTATTTATCTCTTCACATCACTTTTTTCTCAAAAGTTGAAAAATAAGATATTTAAGAAAAATACAATCATTATAAAAAATAAAAATAAATAAAAAATAAATGATATAGATAAAAATATAACTAATCGGATGTAGGAGACTCTTAAAAAGTTATTAGCTGAACTAGATAAATTGAGTTTTGATGAGTTATTTTACATAAAAAATTAGCTATTCCATTGGAAATGCTCTTATAAAGATAAAGATGGTATCTCCATTAAAATTATGTCTAAAACTTAACGAAACGCTACGTTAGCACAAATTAAATTGTTTTTGTTAAAAAATTAAAAAATTATTATTATTTTTTAAAATAAATAAAAAATTTAGGTGGTTTTGGCCACCCCTGGCCTCCTTGGGGGTGGCTCTATCCGGCCGTGAAACCGGCTAGATGGGGTGGCTCGGCCACCCCATGGCCAACGGGGGTGGCCAGCCACCCATCAAATGGCCAAGGGGTGATTATAGCCACTTCCAAAATTTTTATTTTTATTTTTTAAAAACAAAAAATTAATTATAGAATATGTGGCATAATTTGATTGGTGTTAACATGATGTTCTGTTAAGTTTTTTACGAAATTTTTATAGAAGTACCAACTCCGTTTTTATGAAAACTACATGTACTTCATGTAATAAAAATGAAAACCTAAAAGACAAAAAATAAAGAATTTAAACTCTAGAGGAGTTTTTAGTATTTAACCCTTTTAAATATTTTAGATTTTGGAATTATTTGTTAATATGTTATTTTTAAAAAAAATTATCATGAAATTTTTTCCCGAAATAAGCTCGAGGGAACCACGCGCACTCTCGAAGTAGATGGCGGCACTTGGAGTAGTTTGTACTTGGAGAGCCTGTCGTTAGCTTCGTTCATGTCACTGTCCCTTCCCAACGCACAAAACCGACGCGAGCAAACCGCACATTTCTTCTTCAAATCCTCCTCTATATGCTCCCCCGCCTCTCCCATCTCCTCCGCCCCCTCCACCCGCCTCCCCTACCATCCACCGCCACTCCCATGGCGCGTGTCATCCCACGCGCCGCCCTGGCCCATTTAAGCCCCGCTCCAAACGCCGTCGCTTCCATCTGCCTTTCCCCGCGTTTAGGTTTCGATACCAATACGAATCGCTTCGGCGTCTCTCCGCCTCTGAAATCTTCGCTTTCCGCTCGGGGATTCCACGCTCTGTGCAGAGACGATGGGAGGAGATTGACGCCACTGGGAAGGGTTTGGGCTTCGCCGCAGAGAGAGTATCGGAAGGTGAGGAGGCGGGCCGTGAAGAGTAAAGAGAAGGAGTTGGAACTCAATGTCAGTATTTGCATCGAAGAAGATTTGCCTGACGATCCTGAAGTTCTGGTACACTTCCGGGTTCCCCTCCGTTTATTTCATTGTAATATAATTGCATAATGTATAGCTGGAAGTATTCTAATTTGAAGGGTTTAGTTTTGATTATAGAAGTTGTTTTTGTTCAAACAAAGAATAGTGGAAGCGGATCGGAACCCAATACTGGTTGTGTTTGTCTTATTGCCTACGTGCTCTCTATGTTGATGTTCACGTGGAAATGTATCAATTTGAGTTGTTGGTTCTGAAAATGGCTCTCTCTTTAGTGAGATTAGATGAACAAATGCCTGGACCATAAATATGTACAGTATAATTGCCATCATTTTTGTGTAGAACGAGCTGTTCTCCACGTCTTTGTAGATTCCTCTTCCTTTTTCATCCAAAAAGAATAAAATTGTAGACTTGTCATGTAAGGTTTTAACTTCGAATTTGAGTTGAACTTGGTTACTTTAAGTAGCAGTTGGTAGTCCATAAGCAGCAGTTGAGTTATGGACTTGCAAGTTCCGTGTGATATTCTAGAGTTCTCTTTTTGATTGATGATTTTGCTCTTCCATTTGTCATTATGTACATGCTGCAGAGTATTGCAGAGATGCTTCGTTTGAATGTTCCAATGGCAATGAAGGTAGCTTTCGATGGTTTAAAAGATTCATGTTATAAAACAAGGGATACTGCTATAAGTGATGTTGGTGGGTTTGAAAGTGTAGAGTTGTCTTTGCTTCTTTGCAATGATGAGTTTATTCGCAAACTTAATAAAGAATGGAGGGATGAGGATCATACCACTGATGTTCTCTCCATGTCGCAACATGCCCCTGAACTTAAGCTTCCAATTGTAAGAAATCCTAGACATTAAATGAAGAATTTATCTTTAGTGATAAAAAAACACATTTTCACATGATTGCAGCTTATGTTAGGTGACATTGTAATTTCTGTCGAGACAGCTGCCAGACAAGCTGAGGAGAGAGGGCACGCTCTTCTTGATGAGATACGCATCCTCATGGTTGGTCTAGGGATATTTGTGCTATTTTCTATTTTATTTTTTTTCAATTTTTTCGTATTTTACTACCTGGATCTCTGTTCTCTTATGATTATCTTCAGATTAGTTGTGCTGCTGCTTTCACATTTCATATATATTACTTTCTTTAATTGCTTATATATATATATTTGTTTGGTAAGTTACACATGCACCAGGTGGGACTTGAACCCACGACCTCACCTTTCACCTTGCTACAATGGGAGGAAGTATCACTTGAGCTAAAGCTCATTGGTTTTAATTGCTTGAAATAATACCCATGAATTTTTGCTGATCCCTTAAAAGACCGAATATCATTTTTTTTGCAAAACTGAAATTAGAAGAATCAAGGTGCTGGGAATATGTGTTTGAGGTAATCTTGAATTCTATAGTCGCTGTCGCCATTAAATGATAACCTTTTTTCCATTTTGGTAACAAAAAGCAAATATTTGCCTGCCTGTAACATTCCACAATCAGAAAGTTGGAGTTATATGCATCTTTTCAGAAATAATTGCAGCTATCTATCCTAAATTATGGGGTCATTTGTAATGTTCCCTTAAACTACAAATTTTATGGTCAATACTGTTATTGAAGATTAATTTTCAATGTCCATCCCACCTCTCAGGTTGGTGTCAAAATCAACAGATTAGTGAGGTGGTGTGGGATGGAGATTGCTTTCTATGTCTACTAGTCTGTTAATTTTGACAGATTAGTGCACACCCCAAACCTACCTGCCTACTAATTATTTTGACACTAATTTGGATGGTGGGATGAACATTTCAAATTAATTTTGAATTAAGGTGATGATAGAAAAATTTGTAGTTGAGTAGGACCATTGCTAATAGTCCCTTAATTTCTGTGGATATTTGTAATTAACCGCTTTTATTTCTTTGGGGGACGGAAAGAATGTGATAAGTTTCCTTTTTCCTCTAGGAGGATTGTTAAATCTGATACTTGGATCCTAAATTTCCTGTTGCAGAGACAAAACCAAGGATAGAGGACATATAGAAGCATACTACTGTTTTCTGCTTCTAATGATTCCTCCAACCTAGCCTATAAATTTTCCATGTATCATTTAGTATGTGAAAAGCACATGGTTTTGAATTAGCATGTGAGAAAATAAACGGTTTTTTAATAGAACTATTAAAAAGGCATGTGCTTCTCATATGCTTAAGAGGCACATGACAAAATTGTTATGTATGGATAGATATAGTATGCTACCTTAGAACCGTGCTACTTGATATCCCTGCAGGTTCATGGGCTTTTACATCTTTTGGGATTTGATCATGAGATTAGCGAAGAGGCTGAAGCAGAGATGGAGAAGGAAGAGGAACTCCTTTTGAAGAGTCTTGGGTGGAAGGGGAAAGGATTAATTCAGAGTGCATATGATGCTGAAACAAATGCAAACTCTCATGAAGAAAAAGCAGATGGTAATTTCACTGTTGATTAATTATGCTGTTTCAGTATTCTTCTTCTGGAAATGATGTGTTGGATAAATACATTCATTTTCTTTTAGAACCTATAACATGCTATATAAAAGTTTATATGAGATAATCTTACAGTTGGATTGTTAAAAGACAGGAAGAAAGAAGGCCATCTTCGATTTTATAAACCAAAGTTCAACTATATCTTCTGTGATATGGATGGTGAGATAACACTTGTGGTACCCTTAAATGTTTTGCATTCTCTTCTTAGCTTATAACAGATTTATTTTTCGTATGCAAGGTACGCTGCTAAACAGCAAAAGCCAAATTTCGTCAGTGAATGCCAGGGCTTTGAAAGAGGCTGTCTCAAGGGGTGTGAAAGTGGTGATAGCCACCGGAAAAGTATGAACAATTGAATTCATTGACTATCATGACATTATAAAGAAGTTTATTTCAATATCATTTCATATCCTGGCAAATACATCTTCAATACTTCTTACCTGTGATCTGTTTAGTTATCCATCTTTTTGTGTTTAGCAGGTGGCTGGTTTATTTCTTGCCTGTTGGATAATGCTGTTTTCTAACTGATCAGCAGTTGTTAATTTTATTTTCACGTACAGGCTCGTCCAGCTGTGATAAGCAGTTTAAAGATGGTAGATTTAGCTGGAAAAGATGGCGTTGTTTCAGAATTTTCTCCTGGGGTTTTTTTACAGGTTTATATTTCCCCCCTTGTTATTTCATCTTTTAGTATTTTGCTTCTCTTCAGTAAGGTTAGTCCTTATCTTGAAGTTGAATGTGTTCAGCAATGGGTTATATCGCTGGTCAGAGACATGTTTGCTCTTCTGCTTAGAGAGCTGTTACCGCTCATGTTTTTTAATTTGGACATTTTTATGGCCAAAAGTATTTTTACATGTATATCTGTTCAAGTATTTTGTTCATAACATATTTGATCTACATTAAAACTTAGAAATACTACCTTTTACTGTATGTCCTGGTTCAAGTTTGTTGAGGACACTATAATGAAAATGTGGTTCATCTTCTTTATATACAAGCATGGATCTTACTCCCGGTCCATCTCTCTGCCCTCAGCAACCTTCTCAACGTTGATGCAAATAAAGTGAGGCTTCAGTGTTGTTATATTGATTAAAGGAATCTATAAGAGCAGGTTTTCGCCAAATCCAGGTGATGGTTAAGGTGGCTTAAGAGATTCTCAAACGGCCTGGAAGATAGAAAGCAACTTGATAGGCACTAGGTAAACTTGTTCTCTTCATTGTAACAAGTTTGCGATTTGGGATCTAGGCAACGATATTATTTCATAATCTGGATATTGTCTGGGAAGTTCCGAAAAATAATGGAGAGCTTAAGGAAGTCAATTATGTCATCTGAACTCCTCAAGGGTTTGGAAAGTTATTTGTTATCAATTTTTGGAAATTCATGATAAATTAGATGGTACAAAGTAATCTAATTTTAGTAAGTAAGAAACATGTATTTTCCTAATAAGTTTTCTATCTTGGAATGACTAGGGAATAATTCATTAAAACTGGGAAATTCGAGAATAACTTGGGTTAGATTGAACCTCTTGAGTTAAATTTGCATTTAGTTTGCTTAGTGAAAAAGCCAAGATAAATTGAGAATTTCAAGAATAATTGGAAAATTCTGTTTAAGTTTTCTATCTTGGAAATAACTAGGGAATGATTCATCAAAACTGGGAAATTCGAGAATAACTTGGGATAGATTGAACCTCTTGAGTTAAATTTGCATTTAGTTTGCTTAGTGAAAAAGCCAAGATAAATTGAGAATATCAAGAATAATTGGAAAATTCTGTTTGGTTCTCTTAGCTTCACTGGTATCACCTTGGCTTGGTAAGGATCTATCTTTACAAGGAAGACCGTAAAATTATCACTGATGTGCTTTCTATAGTCCTTTCTCTCTCTCTCTCTCTCTCTCGCACATTTTGCTTTTGTTAGTTGTGTAGATCTTCCCTCTTTTACCTTTTTCCTTTCATTGATGAGTTTCCTTTAGGCTAGTTGTTTATTTTATGTGCCCTGCTCCCATGAAAATTAGTTATCTTGTAAAGAGGCGAATATTATAGTGCTGTACTACCTTTAAAGATAATTGCAGTGAGTTTTCATTTGTCCATGTATAAATATGTGCTACTAGAGATGTTGACTCTTTGGTCTCCTTCTAGGTTCTTTTGATGTTGGACAAACAATAAAATCAAAACTCACACTGTGAAAGTAGGGAAAAGAGAGAGAAAGAAGCTAAAAGAGGAGAGAAAAAGAAGCTAAAAGAGGAGAGAAAAAGAAGCTAAAAGAGGAGAGAGAAAGAAGCTAGAAAGAGAGAAGCCGGTAAATAGAGAGAGAAGAGAGAAGAAGCTAGGGATAGAAAGAGAAAGAAGAGGGGGAAGAAAAGGAGAGGGAGAATCAATTCCTCATATATATATATTTAATCTAGGGCAACGCTTATTTATTAGATTGCCTAAAATACTTTTGGACAATCACCTATTTATTGAATTACCAAAACAATCTAGGGCCACGGTTAATACCATTGACCCTTGAAAATGAAATACTAAACTTGTTTCACATCATTCGCCCTCGGTTGAAAAAAAACTTGTCTTCAAGTTTCGAAATTCTGATATGGTAAAAACATATGCTTAAATTTTTTTGGATCCAAGCCCCAAGTCTTGAGAATGTCCAATCCGCCTCTGTTTGAGAAGTGGGCAGCATTTGTCCAACACATTTTGTTTTTCCAAAGCAAACTCATCCCTGCTGTCACGCGTTGTTGTCTCTCTCAATATTTTCTTGCTGTGTTGACCTGCTGATCAAGAGAACATAAATAACTCTTGCTTATTTGTGTCTTTTGAAACCCAACGAAATACCCAAGGTTGAAAGACAAGAAAAGCTCTTCTGTGAATTTCAACGGGTTAAATGTGAACAGAAACGGTGCCAATCATAATGGAGTAATGTGTATGCTGCCAAGTGACCGAAGATGGTTTTTGGCAGATGGGATTGCAAGGGCAGAGGGATGGTGTACCAGTGGCTGACATGGAAGGACCAAGTGCTGGTCTCTCTCGTTCGTGCACTATGGGTCATTGGGCAAAGTGGGTCTGTTGATACGGTGCTGTCTGGACGGAAGGCTGAGGACGAGCATGACCAACAAATCAAGGCAGGGTTCTGTGGTTGGTGGTGTGTCTGGGATACTAGGTATTTAGGTGGTGATGGCTGGTAGCGCGGGTGGCTGGATTTTGCTGGAGTTGGTTGTGGTGACTGGTGAGTGGTATGTTGGGATTTTCTTCTTATTATTATTTTTTTAAAAAAATAAAAATAAAAATTTAACAGTGGTGATTGTTGATGCGGTGGTTCCGATATGGGTTTTGAGTGTTTTAGGTTAGATATTTGGGTGGTGGAAGAAAGGATAATGAATGTGTTGTCTAGGAACGATGGAGACGATGGCTTTCAGTGGTGTGAGATTGATGGTGCTAGAGTTTGAAAGCAAGTGACAGCAAACTCGTGGATTGCTTGATTGTTATGGGAAACAACCTGGCCTTGATACCAATTTGATGTAGGAGAAACAATAAACACAAAACTCATGTGGTGAAACTAGGGAAAAGAGAGAGAAAGAAGAGAAAGTAGAAGCTAGAAAGAGAGAAGCTGGAAAGAGAGAGAGGAGAGAAGTTGTGGAGAGAAAGGGAGAGAAGAGGGGGGAAGAGATGGAGAGGGAGAATCAATTTCTCGTGTGTGTGTGTGTGTGTGTGTATATCCTAATCCATAAAGTCTGCTTCCAATGGAGTACAAAGTATGCTTAAATGCTCACAACTAAACCCTAGGGTAACATCCATTTATTGACTTACCTAACATAATCTAGGGCAACACCTATTTATTAAATTGACTCAAATACTTTAAGACAATCTCCTATTTATTGAAGTACCAAAACAAAGGCAACAGTTATTACCATTAAGTCTTGAAAATTAAATACAACTTGTTTCACATCCTCGTTCCATGTATATCTCACAGCACATAAGATTTGGGGCAATTTGATGAGGTTCTAAAATAAGTGGTTTTTGGAGATTTGAGGTAGCCATCGGATGGCCCTCCATGAATATGTGCTCCTGGATATATAAACTCCATGGCTGTCCTACTAGGTCCTTTCTGTATATGTCCTACGACCACAATCTTTTTACTGTTGTCTAAACCAATTACGTCCAAATATCCATACCACTTGTTGAAGACCTCATTCAAATAGTTATATGCTAGCGCTTTGCTGTGTTTGAGCTAGGCAATTTAACTTCACCAGTGAATTGCTAAGTAGCTTCATTGGACCCATCTATATTTCTATCTCCACATATATATATATATATATGTATGTATATGAGCTTCTCCAATAGCTGCATGTGAACTATTAGGATGAAAATAGCAAATTAGGCAAAGTCTTCTTTATCGGAATGTCAATGGAATCTTTGGAAGGTTGGTTCAAGACTATGTGAAAGGGATCATGGCAAGATCATAATTTAACGATTTAACAGATTAACAATAATTATCTTCTCACATGACCCATAGCGTTGCAACTTAAACTGAGACTTCTCCCCTGTTGTTTGTAAACTTGAAGGTTTTAACCGTATATAGGCCTTAAATATGTTGAGTCAGGTATGGATCTTCACATGGAACATTAATTCTACCAAATTTTATGTGTATTATATAATCCTCTGGAAGACATATTGATTGAATAAACAAGGAAATAAGTGATTTCATTCAGTGCATTTATTTTCTGTAGAAAACAGTAGAGCACAGAAGAGACATTTAACTTATGACCTTAAAAAGGTAGTACATAAATCATATATTTTGAAGAATCTATTCCCAAATATACATATATGGTAAATTTCGACTTGGTCAATTTATGTGGTTTCTTATTGACTCAATCTCTATTTCCTTTCTCTTTGGTAAATGTGAATCAAGCTCTATGTTACTTATTCACAGGAACCTTGTACAAAATGGAATGACATTTTGATCTTGCATATGCTTTTGAAGTCTTAAAACTTTCTTTGTGTTTGATTATCATTCAGCCTCAACTTGTTGGTTTTTTTTTTTTCGCATATGTTTCCACTTACAATCTGTCATCTACTTGGTTCCAGGGATTGCTTGTTTATGGTAGACAAGGTCGGGAAATATTTAGAAGGAATTTAGATCCAAATGTTTGCAGAGAGGTAATATTCTTTGTGCTTTGATGGTAAATCTCATAGGTTATTTGTAATGATTGGCAATTTCATGAATGCTCTCTCTCTCTCTCTCTCGTTAGTGCGTGTAAGTGCTTCCTGACTTTCCTAATCTATGTGTTGGTATTCGGGGAATGATGCAATCTTAGTTCTCCTTTTAGGGTGTTTATCTATGGGTGGTGTAAACGAACAAAGCTACTTGTGAGCTCGCTCGGGATTGGCTTGATAAAGCTCAATTTGAGTATTAAATGGGCCGTTCGTGAACACAAAAATAGGCTCAATTATTAAACAATACATACTCGTATAAAACCCGGCTTGGCTCGGGTAAGGTTCGTGAGCAGGATTGTATAAAGCTCGACTTGCTTATTAGCTCGACCATATATATTTGCTAATATTTACATATATATTTATACTAATTAAAATAGCTTATATAGTTTATTAATATATGTATATATTAATCAAAATAGCTTATACAATTTATTAGTGTATAGATATATATTTGCTTATATAGACTCAGTAGACTTAACAGCAAAATGGGAATTCTGATTCTGTACTCTCTTGCCTGTTGGTGTCCATTGTAGTGTAAACAAGCTGAGCTTGGGTGAGCTTTGCTTGTCTGAGCTCGGCTCATTTAAATTTTATTTGAGCTTGAGCTCGAGCTGAGCTTAAGCCGAGCTCAGGGACAAGCTAAAAATGTTTCGAGCTCGGCTCGCCAAAGAATAATCCATGAGTGGGCTCAAGCTTGGACTTGCATATTAAGCGAGCACTCGACTCAAATTAATAATTTTTTTAAAAAAAATTGTACTTTAAATAAACTAAAACGGCTCAAAAAACCGGCTTCCGCAGCCGAGTATTGGCTTGGACCTAATTCGTTACCACAAGGGTGCGCAATGCAGTTGGTTTTTCAAAGGATGTATATGCATCCTTTTTATAGATAAACACGGTTGGCGATAGATGTGTCTTAGCGATGTGGGACAACCAGACAAGCATTCTGCAGTGTGTTTTTTGAAAAGGTTGGACAAAGTCGCAATTCACAAAGGTGAAAGTAGGACTTTACGGTGTGGGAGGCTGTGTGACTTTGTGAGCTGGACAAAATTTTATAAACTGTGTGGGAAGTTGTGTGACATATTGAGCTGGACAAAATTTTATTAGAAAAAATGCAGCTCACAAATGATAACGACAATAATATTTTTGGCAGTGTTTAATTATTGATTTATGAGCCTACTATTGACAACGATAGGAAAATACTTTGGTGGAATGAATTACCTGGGCTGATTAGTTGGTGGGATTCACGGTGCGTTGGAGGCGATTTCAATATCATCCGCTACCTAAGTGAGAGATCTAACTACACTTGTCCTTCCTCAGCAATATTGGTGTTTTTCGAATTTATTTTTGAACAGTTTCTAATGGATAATTCCTCTCGTAAGCGGGAACTTCACATGGTCTTGTAATTGTGATCCTCCGTCATGGTTTAGAATTGACTAGTTTCTTGTGTCTCTTGATTGGGAAGAACAATTCCCAGATGTTGTCTAGAGTAGGCTCCCTAGATTTCTTTTGGATCGCTTTTCTATATTGTTGGATTGTGGCATTGTTGTCAAGAGCAGTTGGTATTTAAGTTTGAGAACATGTGGCTAAAATCTGAGGGCTTTGTGGAAAAGGTGAAGTAGTGGTGGATGTCTTACAACTTTCAAGGCTCCTCTAGTTTTATTTTGATATGTAAATTGAAAGCATTGAAAATGGACTTGAAGAGGTATTTGGCAATGTTGTGAAGCGGAAAATTTTCTTTTTGATGAGCTCTGAATTCTTGATGTTATTGTAGAAAAAAGATCCTTGTTTGATGTTGAAAGGTTGAGAAAAGTTGAAATTACTAGTGACTTGGAGAGGACTACTCTTTACGAAGAAGTGGGTTAGAGTTAGAAATGAAGGGTTCTTTGGTTGAGAGAGGGAGGTAAGAACACATTTTTTTTTAACGAAAGAAACAATATTGTTGATTTCTTGGTTGTTAATGACTCCTTATCTTCAGATTATTTAGAAATTAGGGAGCACATTTTTCAGTTTTACACCCGCATTTTTTTTTGTAATGGCATTACTTAGCAACTAAATTGATAAGTAATGTTATTAGCCCTTATGCTGTTTTGTTGTAATGGAGGCTTTGAGTAGGATGTTGTCTGCCATTGTGGTTAGGGGGCCCCTATCAGGTTAATTGGTTGGATCAACGAATAATGATGAGCTCCTTGTGTCTCATCTCTTATTAGCGGACAATACTTTGATCTTTTGTCAATTGCATTGTCTCTTCTTATGCTTGAAAGCTATCTCGGGGTTGATGATTAACTTATATAAATCAGAGTCAGTCCATGCTGGAGTGGTGTGAGATGTTGGTGGTTTGGCTAGTATCCTTGGTTGTAGGGTGTCCACTTTGCCTATAAAGTATTTGGGTCTTTTGTTGGAGGAGGATTCATATAAGGCTAAATCGATATGGGATGGTATTATTGAGAAAATAGAATGTCGGTTGACTGGTTGGAAGATGCTTTATTTGTCTAAGGGTGGTAGGTTGACACTAATTAGAAACACTCTTTTCAATTTGACTGCGTACTATCTATCCTTCTCCATCCCCGTTGGTGTTGCTAACCGTATTGAGAAACTTCAAAGGGATTTTTTTTTATAGGGTGGAGTTGGCGACGAGTTTAAATTTCATCTAGTCAATTGGTCTAAGATTTGTAGTCCACTTTCCACCTGTGGTTTTTGGGTTAGAAACTTGATTCTTTTAACTAAGCCCTATTGGAGAAATGGTAGTGTTTTGCCACTGAAAGGGAGCCCTTGTGGAGATCGGTTGTAGAAGTTAAATATGACAGCATTTGGGGAGGGTGGTGTTGTAGGGTCCTTCGGGGTTCGGGTGTGGAAAAACATTAGGAGGGGATGGGGAGGTTTCTCTAAATTTGTCAGATGAGGTGGGAGATGGGTCCAATATCAGATTTTGGCATGGTCTATGGCGTTGGGACTAGATTTTGAAGGCAACTTTTCTGAATTTGTTTAGTATTGCTCGCGGTAAGGAGGCTTTGGTGGCAGATTCTGTGCAGTTTTTTGATGATATTTTTCGATGGAATATTTCTTTTACCAAACTAGTGCATGATTAGGAGATGGAGTTGGTCACTTCGTTCTTTAGTCTTTTGTACTCTCTCAGGTTGAGACGAGGTAGTTGGGATAAAATTTGTTGGATTTCTTCCAAAAAGTGGACCTTCATGGTCATATCTTTTTATCATGCACTCCCCCGCCCTGTTAGAGCTTCATTTCCTTGGAAGAACATTCGGAGAAATAAGGTTCCATTGAGAGAGGCATTTTTTGTGTGGACAACATTGTTAAGGAAGATCTTAGCTTTGGATAGTATGAGAAAGAGGCATGCATAGTGATGGATTGATGTTGCATGTGCAAGAAGAGCGAGGAGACCATAGATCATCAGCTACTCGATTGTGAAGTGGCTAGATCTTTGTGGGTATTGATTTACCGTCTTTTTGGATTAGAATAGGTCATACCCCAAGGGTGGTGGGGTTGTTGGCTAGCTGGAGAGGTCAGTTTCGAAGCTTCTATAATTTTGAAGCCTGGAAGTTGGCTCTTTGTGCTTAACGTGTTTTATTTGGAGGTAGCGTAATGCTCAGAATTTCAAAGATTCAAAGAGATCGGTGTTAAGTTCAAAGCTATTATCTTCAAATCTCTTTACATTTGGGTGGCGAGTAACAACAATTTTCATTTTTCTTCTCTTAGAATTTTTGGATTTCTACTATTTTTCTTTACCACTTGAGCCAACCCCTTGGGGTTCACATATCTTACTGAAAATGCAATAAAAAAGTAAAGAAACTTACGACATGTAGATTCAAAAAAGAAAATTATGTTGGCTTAAACACATATGTTTCCCTTGTAAGTTTAGGATTGTTGTCAATTTGGTCCCTAAAGTTTCAATTTGAACAATTTAAACCCTAAAGGTTTGACAAATTATCAATAGAATTCTTCTGTCTAGCACCGCTAATGATGATCTGTCTTCTTGGTCTTCTTAAAAAATGTGACATCCTGAATATTTTAGGAAGTTTATAGGGGTTCTTGATTTGGCTGTACCACTAGTTTTGATCTATACTGAAAGACCAAGCTCGTGTCGCTAAAAGTAATTTTTGTTCCCTATAACGGTTAAAGTTTGGGTTTTTGATTGAAACAGGAACAAAAGCAGTAAAAATTTCTGTGGCTTATGGCAAGATATTTAGATTTTATGAATTATTTGCTTTTCTTAAAAAAGAAAAGAAAATTTGGATTTTAGTTTTGGAAACTAAATACTTCAGACATGAAATATACTACTGATTTACTGGAGGATTCTTATTCACTATTGCTAAAGCAAATATTTATGTTATTTAAATTGCAGGCCTGTCTTTACTCTTGGGAGAATAAAGTTCCTCTCATAGCTTTCACCAAAGATCGATGCTTAACTTTATTTGATGACCCGCTAGTTGACTCACTGCACACTGTATATCGTGAGCCAAAGGTGCCTTACAGACTTAACTTTTTATCTTATGTTATCGTCATTGTATAGAGGCTTCTTCATTTGTATAATTGACCAGAAAAATCTTGACAGGCAGAGATCATGCCGTCAGTTGATCATCTCTTGGCTGCAGTTGACATACAGGTATGCTCTTGGCAGGAATATACTCTCTCTCTCTCTCTCTTTGTGATACTGAAGTCGTTGGAAGTTAGGTACCTAATACATTGCATGCCTCAGACAAATTAAGGTTGGTTGGACCATTTGTTAAGATGCTGGCATTAACTGGCTATTTTCTTCAGTGTGCATTCCGTGAAAGATGCTGTCTTTTATTTTCATTGCAATTGTTTCAAGAGTATATGCATGCACTTAATATTTTAAGCGCACATCCCTTAATGTGCAAGTTATTTGGATTAAGATTTTCCTGTCAATAATGATCAGAATAAGTAGCGATGTTACGTTCTGCTCCAAATTCCTTGTGATTCAAACATGCTTTCTTTTGGGAGAAAAACTTAATGAAGTGCCTTTGTTTGCCTTTGCAATCGATTCACTTGGTCTCAAGCAAACAACCCAACAAAACAATACACCTTTTCCCCTTGCCTGGGTTCTTGTTATTCCAAAACAATCCAGTAAGTACCCTGGGAGCACCATGATCCTGTCTCATATGAATGCAGCTCCTCACGTCAGATCCACATTTATGTGATTGAGTAGCATGGCACTCCTGGTGTACCAAACTTTTGGGGAAAAAAGAAAGTATACTTCTGGTTTACCAATTAGTGTCTCCTTGTTATGACACAAATCTTTTGCATTCACAGAAAGTGATCTTCCTAGACACTTCTGCTGGAGTGACCACTACACTGCGGCCATACTGGTCAGAAGCAACAAGAGATCGTGCTACTGTTGTTCAAGCTGTGCCAGACATGCTTGAAATTGTTCCCATTGGGACCTCAAAAGGGAGTGGAGTGAAAATGCTGCTTGATCATTTGGGAAGCACTGCAAAAGAGGTATGGGCCATTATATATGTGATCCAATCTTGTGAAATTTCTTTTCTCCACTACATTTTGACAATTAAAATTATTGGACTGGAAGGGGTGTTTAATCCTACTGTAGTACTTAGTGTATCCTATTGGCAAGGCTTGCCACGAGGCACATGTGATCAACAATAGACTCTCAATTCTTCATTGTGGTGGAGCTTTCCCCACTCCATCTTGCATTTTCACATCATGAGGTGCATCATGGATTTTATCAGACTGGAAAAAGCAGATAGTTGATATAATATTTAATAGTCCTACAAGCATAGTTCATTTGGAGCTTTCCCCAAGTGAGCTAAGCTTGTATCTTTGGAGGTTAACATTAGGGCTGTAAACTGACTCCCTCAGATTTGAAAACACATTCTTCATACTTACAACTCAACTGGGGTTGGAATCTGATTTCTTCAACCAAACCCAATCATAAGGGGGTGGGTTATATACAGAATATTGACAGCACTGATGGGTGCTAGATGGTGGTTGGTTGGTTTGGATAGTTGGAGTAAGGGCTTGGGAATTCTCTTTACTTCATTTCCACAGTTTTGTCATTATATCATACACGTAGCACTAGTCCCAGAAATGCATCATCCTTCTCCAGATTGGCAGCCTTGAGATTGGAGGCTGTCGAATCTTTTCATTTTGGGAAACAAGTCACCTTCAAGTTCTCTGAATTTGGCTTGGATGCCGCGGTTGTAGGCCGTATTGGAGCTTGAGTTTTCCCTTGAATTATTGCCTTTGAGGATGAGGGGAGAACTGTGTTGGACCAATTTTGGTCAGAAACTCTTAACCCGACTTCCCACTAGAAACCCCACCCCCCCCATTTGGATCTAAATTTTTCTTCTGACCATCGACCCACCTTTGGTTTTGGTGGGGCGGATTGGGCGGTGGTTATATTTTTTTAATTGCTATGGCTAAGATGATCAAGTTTGATATATTTCCTTCGTTGGAGATGTGGCCATGTCTGACTCTACACCTGACTGATTCTAATCAACTATCTCTAGATAATGGCAATTGGTGACGGGGAAAATGACGTTGAGATGCTTGAGCTGGCTTCTTTAGGCATTGCTCTTAGCAACGGATCAGAGAAGACAAAAGCTGTGGCTAATGTAATTGGTGCCAGCAATGATGAAGACGGTGTTGCCGATGCCATCTACCGGTATGCATTCTGAGCTTCACTTCAAGCATGGAAAACTAAACTAGACTAAATAATAACTAGGGAAGCAATCTGTTGCTGCTTTCACCAATTTTTTTCTTTATTTATTATTATTATTTCTCTTAAAAAAAAAAACCAGTGAATGAGTCAGCCAGAGGCGCGAGAAGTTTTATCATTTTTTTACTCATTGAATTATATTTGGGATGAATTTCATCTTTGGTGTTTCATGTGACCGATGTGGAATCATTCTATGTGTATCATAAGAAATGTTTTCTATTGGTTTCTTTTTCTACATATAATTAAGTCCATTTTTTTTATTCCTTTTGGCTTTCAGAGTATTCCTGTTTAGCTTATGGACATGCTTTCAGAAGCATTGTTCATCATGATTGCTTTCAGAATCAGTAAACATGCTTTTCCTTTTGTTTATATATAGCAAAAGCAAAAACGATTAGAGATTGCTTTATGAAATTAAACAGCAAACTCTAACCAAATCGATCTTTGTCACTATCAATGTATGTTCGCATTATTCAAATTTCACTTGTTCAAGAGTTTGCTTGAATTAAGTTTCAAAGGAAGTATAACACTTGGTCATTTAAAGCATAACTTAGTTAATTTGAGATATCTTTTAATTACAGATTAAGCTTAATTTAAATTTTATAAACCTCCAAGTTTCCAAGCTATATTAATATAACATGTTACGCATCAAATAAAAAAAAAAAAAGGAAAGAAGAATCAGAAGAAGAATCAAAGTGGCATCCAATCATTCAAGTCCACATCTTTTTACGAGAGGTCTAACATTTTTTTTTGTTTTTTCAAAAGGTAAGTCTTTCCCTTTACCGCACTTCAAAGGGACAACGGATCTACGCATCAACACCTTAAAAAGTATATCTACTGTAGAATAATATGGAAAACTAAATAGCTCAAAGCATCCATAAAGCTCAAACTCTCTAACTCTAAAATAATCACTAATCCACAGTAAATTACATGCACGCTCTTCCAATCTTGTTTTCCATCCTTCTACAACCTATCCTTCACCATACATTCCCAAAGCCTCAAGATTTTCAAAGAAAAACTTGGGTCTTTTCATGGAGGAGACCTTCTCTTCCATTCCCACCCTACACATGAACCCATAACCGCTAACCACTAAACTTGTGTCACTATACGCCTAGGGGTGAAAAAGTGATTGCGGCTAGCTGTTATTGACGCTTAGTAAATTTCACTAACCACATATGCTAGGCAATTAGCGGATAACGGTTAGCCAGCAGTTAGCGATTACTAAATATATAACTATCTAGGGGCAGAACCAAGATTTATTATTAGGGGGGACGAACTTACGTGGACGTGAGAGGTGGTAATAATGAGGGGTTGAACTTATGAGATCTTTGAACCATTGAGAAGAGTGTTTTCACCACATGATCCCCAAGTTCATTCGTTTATATGCCAGGGCGCCAACAATAATATGGCAGAGCCAGAAAATCGGCGTCGAGGGGGCATTTTTTTTTAAACAAAAGGCTGGACATGGTTGCACGCCTGACACTTGTATCCCACTTCGTTTATTTTATTTCTTTTCTTTTGTCTTTCATGCCTTAACTTGTCTGCTTGTGTTATTGGTTATATTATTTTAATTAATTTTATTAATTATTTACTATTTAGGCTGTACACGTGAAGTCTTGACGAAATCACATGAAATTTTATGTTAATGAAACGTGCAGTTTAGTGAAACTATTCATCTTCTCCAACCTTTCATTTCTCTAAAACCCTTTTATTTCTCTGAAATCCTTTGATTTCATGACTGGTCTTGGGCCATAATCATGGCTATTTTCCCTCTAGAGTTGCCGAGATGGGGGCATACCAGTTGTTAATAGGGGGCATAAGAAAAAATTGTACTTAGGTAGGGAGAATTTTTAGGGTTGAAGGGGGGCATATGCCCTCCTTCAACCCCCCTTGGCTCCGCCACTACCAACAAAAGTAATTTAGCATTATGGAGTTATGCTTATGGTCAACAACTCAGTCATTTATGTTCCTAGAAGAAGAAATAGGTAAGAAATTAAGTTGGATGATTTTCAAGGAAAATATATATCTGCCTAAGCTCAACAATCCATGCGTATATATTCTTTAAAAGAAAAGAAAAAAAAAAAGGGTAAAGTCCACTTAACCCCCTCAAATTACCACCCCAATGACAATCTATCCCCCAAACTATCAATTGTGACAATTTGCCCCCCAAAGTACCAAAACAATGACAATATACCCCCAATTTTAACAAAATGACAAAATTACCCTTACTAAAATAAAAACTAAGATACTAAAATTTATTTATTTTTTCAAAATTTTGAGGGTATTTTTGTCTTATTATATAGGGGTAATTTCGTCATTTTGCTAGCACTGGGGGGTGCATTGTCATTGTTTTGGTAATTTGGAGGGGGGGGGGGTGAATTGTCGCAATTGATAGTTTGGGGGTAGATTGTCATTGTGAGTGGTAGTTTGAGGGAGTTAAGTGGACTTTACAAAAAAAAAAAAAAAAAAAAAAAAAAAAAAAAAAGAATTAAGTTGGATGATTTTCAAATGACAAAAGACGTAGTTTTATTACAAACTAATTTTTCAGACTAAACGAATTCAAATGTGAACCAACCATTAGAAACAGATAAAACTACTTTGCTAATAGATATCTACTTTCAAATGTAAATGTTTAAATTCAAGTTTATAGTGTTATTTCTTGTAAACGGACTGTAACCACATTTGTTATATCTACCTACGTTGAAGGTAAGGAAGTCAAATTACAACATCATTATATTGTGTTATTCCTTACATTATAACTTAAGAAATTAAATTAATTCCTTAATTTTCAAGAAGTAAAATGAATATTGAATGGGGTTAAAAAGAGAGAGAGAAGGAGGAGGATTGTCATTCACTGCTGTCCTGAACGCTGCAAAGGAGCAAAGGCTGGAAACAAATAGAGTCCAAAGAGAATCAGTTGAGTGAAAATATAAACAAAAAGGTTTTGGGGGGACGCTCGTAATAGAAAACCTTTAATATCTGGGTTATATTTTTTCTAATCCCCTTAATAAGAGGGGTTGAAAAAACTTTTGGGGGGGTCATTCGTCCCCCAACACAGAACGTGGGCCCGCCCCTAGTGTGTATGAAGATGTAAAAGCACAACGTAAACATCAGTTTAATATAGATGTTTTGTTTAGTTGTTATAATGCATTATGCAAGGGTTATCTAGTAGAAGTGCTTAGTGGGAAATGAGATGTTTTCACTTTTGCCCTTGGGTTTTAGGGCAGAGTGTTACATTTGAAATGCGTTAGGGCCCGTTTGGGAGTGCGATTTCAATAAGTGCGATTTTAAAAATTGTGTTTTTAAAAATTGTGTTTTTGAAATCGTTACTTTTTAAAATCGCATAGGCGTTTGGTAAAACAGGCTAAAAAGTACTTTTTTTATCAATCGAGTGTTTTGGTAAAATTAGCATATAATTGCGATTTCAGACCAAATAGGTAAATATTGCCTTTTAAGTGAAATCGTGATTTTGATTTAAATTCGCACTTTTTCAAATAAGCATCATCTAGTCAGCTTATTGAAATCGCAGATTTTTCCACGATTTTAAAATTTGCTTTTTCAAAATCGCAATCCCAAACACTCCAAAATTGCGATTTGATTTAAAAACGCAGATTATTTTTTTAAAAACGCATTCCCAAACGGACCCTTATTTCATTTAATGTTTCGTGACTTTTCAATAGGCGTTTTACATGTTCATACGAACACCAACCTTTTGATTTTTGGTAATTAAATAATAGCTTTTTTGAAGATCATAACTCAAAGCATGAGACAATTTGCATTCTAAATATTCTAATATAGATATTTATCATGATTTTCAAATCAATATTTTTTAAAAACTTTTTGAATGGGTATCTTGTTGTAATATATAATGAATCCATTAGAAACTAATTAAGTTCTTAACCAATGTACATGTTTTGTTAAAAAAACATAAGTTAATGTAAAAACAATTTCAAAACAAACCTTCAAATCCAAGTAAAAAGATATTACTTCCCTGCATCATAATACGTGTATATGGACCTGTGCAAGAGAACGAAGCGATATTGCGACTTGTTTTGCAGAATGTTATGAAAATCATGTCAACGACCACTTAGATGTCGTTCATACTCATAATCTCAATCGAAAGATCTAGTAAAGATTTCTTGACTACTCTTTCTCTCTCTCTTTCTCTTTCTCCAGCCATTTGTTGGTTGCAAATTGATTGCCTATAGCGCAATGATGAAAACTGTTAGAACACAGTTTTCCGAGGATGACGTGGCTTGTTCCTATTTGTTGGAATATTGGAAACGTAGTTGATGTATTTGGTGTGTGGGTAGCCCTAACTGCAAAAGAGGAAAATATGATAAAAGCGGCCGGTGGTGTCTCGACGATGGGAGCTTCGATGCCTAAGTCAGTATGTGAACTCCAGAGATAGTTAGATAACTTGGAGAAGACAAATGAACTGGGAGCAGAACTGGATACCTTGGCAATGGGGGCAGAGCTCTCCTTTTATAGGGACACGGTGATGTCATCATAGTCGGCAGGAGGAATCCTCGGCATGGCCGAGGATTTGGTGAGGTATGATCAGATGGCTGAATGAATCCTCGGACACCCCCAAGGATTTAATAACGAGCACGACCTTCGGATGCGGTAGAGGACTCAGCAACAGACCTTATTGTCGGGAAGGCCGAAGATTTTGATAATCGGGAATAACATCTACATGAGCTGGATGATAAATGCTTTGTTCGGGCCTTTACTTGGGCTTGACTTCTGGATGGGCCACGGGGCCCATACGTATAAATTTGGATCCTACAGAAACCATGTTGCGCTTGTTTTTTAGAATGCTTATCAATCTAAATATATACTACTGAAGAACTTTAAATTTTTATATACTTCTTGGACATGAGTAGAAGGATTATTATGAATTATTTATTTTTCATATACTACAAACTCTTGAACATTGTTTCTTCTATATGAATCCTTAAACATACTAAAAGTTGACATCTATACATATTTTTTTAACTTATGTAGAACTTCAATACCTATAGCAATGTAAAAGAAAGGTTGTTATAATTTTATATTAATCTAATTTTATATAACAAACATGTATAGATTGTCAAGAGATTACCAAATAGAGTAATTTAATTGGAATTGGAGCAATAAAAATATCATGTTAGTGAATTCCAACAACAAAAGTATTGAATATTTTGAATCACATGGTATACGATTTTCAAAAATGAAATTGCAAAATTGTAATTATGATCACAAAAGAGCTTATAAATCTAACGATGGAAGGGAATGGGTGAGATGATGATTTCTTCATCACTTTGGCTTTCCAGTAGCGACGGACGCCTAGTGGTACCGCAAGCGTAGTAAACTTTTACCTTTTTATTTATTTATTTTATTTAATTGACCCTTATACTTAACTCGATGCATGTTTTCTCATCTTTTCCACTACTCACTTTATTTCTTAAATTGCAAGTCACACATAAAGCATGTTATCATTACAGATTCATGTGGAGGCTTCACAAGAACGTGTGAGAGAATAAGACTTGCTAGAGAGCAATTTTCAATTGTTCCTCATTTTAAATAATAATTTGAATTTTGGAATAATGTTAATTATGGATGTTGTACTGTTGTGTTCTTGAGATTTTAAGTTGAACCATTTTGGACCCAAAACTACGTCATTTGAGAGTTGAATTTTATATGTGATTTGTTGATCTTGTTTTATGTTTGGAGATTTTAGAGTTACACGTTGATGTATTGAGAAATAAAAAATAATGCATTGTTTGTATACGATATTATTATATTCATACTTATTATTACAAAATACTATGTGACATATAAATCAATATTAATACGTAATATTATATTTAATTGCATATTTTCTCAATCCCATATTTTACAAATTAAAAATAAAATAATTTAATCGAATAAGCTACATGGGCTGACTATGGCAGCCTATTTTCGGTTGGGTTCATTAGATCTCAAAGTCCACCATATCTCACTTAAACATAATGGGAAGAGTGTAACTACGCATCTGTCTCATCAAACCAATGACTCCTTTGTTCATACGAGTTAATATTGTAACGCTCAGGAAAAAAAAATATATCTAAGATAGAGTACCGATCAACACATTAGACCCCAGGTCTAAGTAACTTAAGTATGGAGTTTAAAACTTAAGTAACTTTAAGTATTAGGGTTTATGGGCACTACCACATTAGCCCCGAATTGTATGGGAGTGTGATGAAAGTTGAGTATCTAGAATTACTCTCAAGAAAATGATAAAACCATGCATTCTAATAGCTCACGATAGACAAAGAGATGGATGCATGTGCTCTTATTTATTATTTTGATTCCAAGAGAGAGCTCACTAAAAAAAGAGAACATTCACTGCACAATGCCAAGTCAGGCCCAGATTTTACACCTCTAGTAATGCAGCATAAAATCACTGCAGAGTAATCCCATATAAAACTCGGATAAAATGGGTCATAAACTGCAGCTATTTAAGATGAGTAAACATTGATCATCATGCTCAGAAAATTAAGAAGAGAAACCAAAAGAAGGCACATCTTACCAAGCGACAACATGATGTGCCAATACAAAACTATAGGTTATAAACATCACTGTCACTTAGAATTGCAGTGCATCATGTCTGGCTTCTCAAGGCGTTTTCAAGCTGGGAATTTCTTCTTGCACACGCTAATATCGTTTTGTCAGCAGTGATGAAGTATGCTGCAACCGATGCTGTTTCCCAATCATAAAGTTACACAGTTAAGACTCATATTTCAAGAGGAAATAGGTTTGGCGCATTCAGTTACGAGTAAGTTAGCACAACAGGAATACATAAAAATGCGAGAAAACTTGGGATGAGGTTTTGGGGATCATGTGCATCTGTGTGTGCGTGTGTGTGTGAGAGAGAGAGAGAGAGAGTACAAAACTTAAAAAAGATACTATACTTTCTTTAAACTTATTCAGACAAGAAAAACCTCAATTTCATTGATCCGAAAGAAGTTTATTTTTAGAACTCTTGTGGTTGCTAAATACCCCATAACTAAAATGCTACGTTCAAACCCAGTATTATAACATGGTAAAATTTGTATGTAATTATCATACCAGCAGATATAATGAGTGCCTGAGCAGTATAATTGAGGTTTGCCTTTGCCCAAGGAAACACACGAACTGCAACCAACTAAGAACATGAACAAGAGACGTCAATTAAAAAAAAAAAAAAAAAAAAAACCACAATCTGCATGTAGGGGATGGAATAGAATGTGTAAGCTAAACAAGATCCAAGGACAAAATCATTAAATTGAGACTTTAACAGTAAATTCTTAGCATATGGACATCTTTATCATCACCACCCACCACCATCATTACTATAATTAACAGATAACATGCAGTTGGTTTGTCATGTGCTTCAATAATTTCCCACTTTGATTAGTTCCCACACCACATACCCTATTATCCCGCCACAGGACAAAGCGTTTCAATGAATGCCAGTTTACTTATTCACGTGAGGAAACAAGAGCTCAACAAATATCAAAACTAGGGTCTTTGTTCAAGCATATGGTAGATGAACTATAATGAAAAACAATTCCTCAAGGCATCCAAACACAGGATATCTGTCATTGGTCAACCTTCATTGAGTTCACAGAAATCTAACAAATGGAAGTTAAAGCTCCTTGAACACCACTTGCACCTCCAGCTGACAATTCAGGGCCTTTTTTTTTCCCCTTTCTTTCTTTATATTTTCTAATGGTGGAACCTTATGAAGTCTCATTGCTTATCAACTAAGACACTCACATACCCCATCATGTCCCTCTTAGTTTTTGAAGCAGGCAGTTAGTGTCAGTCAATAAGATCTCCAACCAACTCAACTAAGACAGCATGTTTAATATCCTGAAGCCTGTTAATATCTAAATTCAAGCCAAATTGGTTCTTCAGGTTACCACAAATGAAGTAAATACCCAACTGACAAGGTGGGTTTGCCTTTGAAGAAGACATGTTTGCAGGATATTGTATTACAAATTTTGACCAGCTCATGTATAAGAAAGAAATTGAAAACCGTTAAGCCCTCACAGATTGTATTAGAAATAAAACCTCTGTTGGTGATCATCTACTACAAACTAAAATATTTGATTCATTTGTCCCAAATGATACAGGTGTGCCTATAACCTCGTTTTCAACAAATATGACCTCCAAAAACAAGAAAGATAATAAATTAACAATGAAGAAAAAGTCCAGCACAATATTTTTAATTAGTCCCAAATGAGAGTAAAATAATGACTATCACATACTGTTGGTACAGCGCTGGCAACACATGCAATCGAAGCTGACTTGAATCCGGCACGAACACCTTCTGCATATTATGCATATATGCTTAAGTAATGCAAGTCATTTTCATGACAATATTGAGTAAACTTTCAGATGTATCAACACTCCAAAAAAACAAAACAAAAACAAATGATCGTGTAAACAATGATTACATGTCAAGGCAATAGAGGAAGAAATTAAAAATGTAAGTTCCACTTTTCTTTTCCAAACTACCACCCATTTAGAACCTTCTCCTTTAAACTTTAAATCTTATAAAAATTTGCTTCAATGTCCGCTCTCCATCAAAATGGAGCATTGATTGAACGAAAAAGGCAATTTATGTGCTTATTTAATATGTGAAATGATTGAACTACTCCTGAGAAGTAACTAGAAATATAAACAAAACGAAGGTGACATGGTGGTAACTGAAGGCACTGCCAGTGATGGGGAATTAAACAGTGAACTCAGTGTAGTAGAAGGCGGAAAGGAGGGTGAAGAGACCATCAAGGGCATAGGAGAGGATGACAGCCAGGCCAGCATAAAGGAGGGCTATGTGGCTGGTGCTGACGAAGATGTCGGTGTTGACGGGATTTTATGTTCAACCTCTATGATCATGCCAGTCTGATTAGATTAGAGACACCACCACCATGGCTGCTTTAGCCTTCAAAGCCAACATTCCCACCAGTCTCAACACCCACGAAAACTCCCAAGCTAGAATCAAAACCAGATTCTACCCCCAACCCTCCCCCACTTTTTTTGAACCCTTTGTCCTCCATCTAGAAGAAACCCTTGAAGACTCTCTCCCAAATTAAGCTCCTAGAAGACCCTCCTCTCAACCCCATGGTTCTACTGCAAAGACAAGCCCTTTCACAGACACCTCCTTCATCAACCACTTCCAAATCAGCGCAATCCCTCACCCTCCTCATTCCCCAGCTCTCTCATGGATTTCTTCAAACACCCAATTCCCCAATCCTGTATTGCTAATGGGTATGTAGTAAATTTTGCAAATGGCTTGTTTGACCTCTCCCAGGGGTGGGAAGGGCACAATTATTTCTTTTAAAAATCCAACACATGGGACACAAAGTTTCTGAAACATGTCATGATTGGTGGGTATAACAAATCAGCACTGCTTGTTAGTGCAAGTCCCACAACCAAGAATGCACGCCAATGTCGGAGATTTCAGTGGATTTTCTCAATTGTCGACCAGTCAGCCTATGTAAACGGATAACTATGAAAGCAAAGAATCATGAAAGAAAAATGTGCAGCAAGTTCACCATTGACTTGCCAGTCTCGGGCAGTGCCTTCAACTACCTCTGCATCAACTTTGCCTATTTAAATTTCCACTACTCAAGGCTTGTTTAGACATTTCACATAATCCAAAAGAACAAACAGTTCATGTGTTGCATAAATTTTGAACGAGGGAACCAAGTGATGAGATCTAAAGTTCAAAGGAGGATTGCAAATGAGCTGGTATTTTGAGAGGAAATCGTAAATATCCCAAATCAAGATTTAGGATTCCAAAAAATTCATTAATTAGAATGCAAGAAAAGAGATTTTCCACTCAACTAAACCTAGATACAGCTGTTAGATGGTTGACTTAATTTTTCTCACACTAGCACAGAAACAAGCAAGGGTACACACGCATTTCCAGCTGAATTCACTAGCCTATAAAAGGAAATTGACCCTCTAACTGGTTTTGTGAAAACTGAGGAACATATAAATATATAAACTAGTTAACATATGTTTACCTCAACTTAGCCAAGTAGCTGTATCAAGTTTATTGATTAGACATTTTCCCCCTATTTTCAGGTCCCAAAAGATACGAATCAAGATTAATAAAATAACCTCTAATTCCTTTTCTGCTCCAACCTTTTTCCAAGCCACGAAACAGACCCTGACTGGAACCAAAAAGAGAACATAAGATAATCCCACAAGCTGATACCGAGTTTCCAGAGATTTAAAACCTTAAATTTCCGTTCCTTTTTCTACCATTTCTCACCAACCAAACCGAGCACTTTAAAAAGAAAAAAAATAAAAATTTATTCCAACAAAACCGAGCCTCTTAATCAACAATTAAACAATTAATCAGACAATCAGCTCAACAACCAAAATATAGAATAAAACTTACCCTATAATTCAAAAGCTCCACTCCAAAACATTTCAAACTCAAATTTTCCGATTCTCGGCAACCAAACAGGGCATTGATAAACTAAGAAAAGAAATACAAAATTAGATAAAACTGAGCCCGGATTAGTCGAACCTCGAGTGCAGTTTCTGGCGTTCAGGATCTTCTGATCTTCAAGAGGAGAAGCAATCACGAAGCCCTTTCTTTTCTTCACCCACAAGTCCCTCATTTCCGATGGAATTCCCATTATTCCGTTCCTTTCAGTTCTCAAGCTTCAGATTGTAGAGAGAGAGTCGTGTATTATTTGTAATTTGTGACCGATTTTGAATTGGCTTTGAATTTGTTGGCTTCGGTCGATGGCTGCATTTGTATTTATATGGAGTAGTTTTGGATAGGGGTAATCATCCTTTCCTCTTTAATTAATACTATATTACTTTCTACTTCGTTAACTACCAACCTTACATTACAACCTATCAAACTATCTTCATCGATTATCAATTTTATATTATAATCCATCAATGATCAAACTACCATTTTTTCTATATCAAAACTCTTATTTTTTCAGTCAAAATCATTAAGTCGGATAATCAACTTATCACATGGGCATCACATACCTTAAATATATATATTTTTGTGATAATTATCATTTTTTTATGAACTACTACAAAAAAAAAAAAAAAAAAAAAAAAAAAAAAAAGGGGCTTAATAACGAAATGGTAATGTGATGATATCGTACCGTAAAGTTATTAATTGATGAGAACTAAAAAAAAAAAAGAAAAAGAAAAAGAAAAGAATAACTACCCATTTCGGAAATACAGACGAACCTTGCTTTGTGTGCGCCTACCACTGCCAGCGTTTCCTCTCTTTCTATGTCGTTTTGGATTTGCTTAGTTATCCTCGTCTTTTATTATTATTATTATTATTTTTTTTTGCAACTATGGGTCGGTTATTAACTTATTATTGTATTGGTTTTTATGTAAGATTTTTGTTTTAATTAAATTGTCTTTAATCTTCTTTAAGAAAAAAAAAAAAAAATCGTCTTTTAAGTATTTATTTAAGAGGAGTGCCATATATGCCAAACTTTTTTCCAAAAAATAAGTTCCCAAATGATGTGTCTTAGCAACTCATGAGATGGTGACGTATCATTTGGGAACTCATTTTTTAGAAAAAAATGTGTAGCATTTCTCTTTATTATTATTATTATTTTTTTGCTTAGTTATCCTCGTCTTTTATTATTATTATTATTTTTTTTTTTTGCAACTATGGGTGGGTTATTAACTTATTATTGTATTGGTTTTTATGTAAGATTTTTGTTTTAATTAAATTGTCTTTAATCTTCTTTAAGAAAAAAAAAAAATCGTCTTTTAAGTATTTATTTAGAGGAGTGCCATATATGCCAAACTTTTTTCCAAAAAATAAGTTCCCAAATGATGTGTCTTAGCAACTCATGAGATGGTGACGTATCATTTGGGAACTCATTTTTTAGAAAAAACTGTGTAGCATTTCTCTTTATTATTATTATTATTTTTTTGCTTAGTTATCCTCGTCTTTTATTATTATTATTATTTTTTTTTTTTGCAACTATGGGTCGGTTATTAACTTATTATTGTATTGGTTTTTATGTAAGATTTTTGTTTTAATTAAATTGTCTTTAATCTTCTTTAAGAAAAAAAAAAAAATCGTCTTTTAAGTATTTATTTAAGAGGAGTGCCATATATGCCAAACTTTTTTCCAAAAAATAAGTTCCCAAATGATGTGTCTTAACAACTCATGAGATGGTGACGTATCATTTGGGAACTCATTTTTTAGAAAAAAATTTGAAATGTGTAGCATTTCTCTTTATTTAAATGAAAAGAAAAGTTTAAAAATGAAGTTTTTGTTCAAAATGGCTTTTTTACTTAAAAACTATATTTCTCAAACGCAATTTAAAACCGGCTCTAAAGGTCTGTTTAGGATTGCGTTTGAGATGCCTAAAAGTGCTTTTAACACTCAAAAAGTTTATTTGAAGAAAACAGTATTCGTTTGGTAAAAAAAATTAAAAGCGCTTTTAAGAATAAAAAAAGCTTAAAAATTATCAAAATACACTTTTGACAAAAGCTTAAAAATGCAGTTTTTGTCCAAAAACTCTTTTTGACTTAAAAATTATATTTTTCAAACGTAATCCCAAACAAGCTTTAAAAAAATAAAAAAATAAAAAACCTAAAAGATGGATTTTGTTGGCGTTGGGAGGATAAGGATTAAATGAAATTTGAGTTGGGTGGGGAAAAAGAAAAGAAAAAAGGGGGTTAAGAACTTAAGATGATGGCGGGGTTAGTGTCGTTCCATTGTTATATGAAACAATGGAGTTTAGCTCTGATGCCAAATTGACATGGATTTGGGTTATGAGTGCTTTGTTGATGTACCGTTGCCGTAGATCGTCAATTGCTTGAAAAAGTGATTTAACCTTAATTTGAATGACTTTGGGCCAAGTTCATTATTGGATTATAAAGTAATTTAAAACTTTGTGTCAAACCGTCTCCAAGAGGTAGCTCAATCGGTTAAGACCACGCTTAATGAAGCAATGATTACTAGTTCGAATCCCCCCTCCCTCCTCTTGTGTAGACATGTCAAAAAAAAAAAAAAAAACTTTGTGTCAAACCCATTATTAAATTACAAATAAAACTAATAATCTAAATAAATTTAAAAGATCCAATTCTTTATTTTTCTTCCTGCATCAGAAATAGATGTGAGAAAAAATTAAGGGAAAACTTCAGTTTGGCCTCCTAAACTTTTAGCCAATTGCACAAACTCTTCCTGAACTTTAAAAACTCTCATTTAGTCCTCTTGAACTTTGATTTGCTCTTACTTTAGACCCTTCTATTAGTTTTAATGCCCAAAATGGTGTCGTTTTGAGTTGGGTGGGTGCTGAAGTTTGGAGCCTAAAACGGTGTAGTTTTAAGTGAGGATAAATTAAAGTTCAGGGATTCTAAGTGAGAGTTTTGAAAATTTAGAGAAGGTTATCGACTGGAAGCTCGGGGGGCAAATTGAAGTTTCCCCAAAATATAATGTCGTCAAAACCCACATACCAAAAAGGCATTTAACCTTATTTTATTTATTTATTTATTTTTTTAATGAACAAGAATCTTTTTATAGCAAACAAACCAAACCCTTTAGACCAACAAGGCAAGGAAATCACACCTAATGAAGCAGATGTTACTAATTCGAATTTCTCTCATTCTCTTGTGCGGACATGTAAAAAAAAAAAAAAGTTTTAAAAAAGGCTTGGAAACGACTTTCTTTATGGATTCCACTAAACCAGAATTCTATTATCTAAATCCCTCCTGCTATATTATGGAGCCAGTGACCACAATGCTATATATATTTCATAATTTTTATTTATTTATTTTATGAGTTTCATATAAATTTTTAAGTGTCCTATACTAATAATTGATCACTTTTTTTTTTTCTTTTTTTTTTTTTATACTTACTACCAGAGTATAAATATTTTAATTTTCACAAGTCTTAAAACATCTGAAAAGCCATATCATTTAGAACCAGTTATTTTTATTTAAATTAATATATTTGAGAGGATGAATTTATTTATTTTTAAACAAATTGAGGGGATGAAATTAATATAGCACTCCTATACCGTAAAATTTATTATTAAAAAAAATGGAAAAATATCATATTTGGCTCTTAAGTTTTAATTTGATTTGGATTTAGTAAGTTTTTAATTTCAATAATAAAGTTCTTAAGTTTATTATATATATATATACGATCCTAATGTGCATGACGTGCAGGTCAAAATAGTCATAATTCTTTCTGGATCCTGAGAGACGCTCCAGCCGCATCAGACACAGAAAATGCCAAAAAATATTTGAATAGAGTCGTGAGCGGGATTGGACCACGTGGCGCTCCCTGCGAACTCGACCGTTGTAATGTGCTTATTCAAGCATCCCATCCACCATTCCTTTCCTTGCCTTGTCTGCCATCTTCATCTCCGTCAATCTCTCTCTCTCTCTCTCTCTCTCCCTCACCCCCATGGCGATCGCTGCAGAGACCCAACCTCTAGAGAAGGTAAATTAAATAGATAATGCATTCAAGTTAGGGTTTTGATCTGTATTCCTTGTGTTTCTTTGATTTCTCTGATCTGAAAGTAAGGTTGTTGTTTTTCGAGGTTTCATTTCGCTAATTTGAGTGCGCCATTGTCTCGATTTGTTAAAGTAATGGATTTATTTGTTTCTTTTGTGAAATTTGTGGAGTTTCCTGGTCTAGTGTGGACGAAATCTGAGTTTGAATCGCAATCTTTGTGGGTTTTGTACCCTCTGGTTTGAAAGCTAGGGTTTCTTCGCGAGGTCTCTTCACGAATCTAAGTTTGTTCTTTGCTTGATCTCCCTTGTCTTGGCCTATGCAAAAGAAATTAACGTTCTTTATTTCTCTTTTTGCCGCTTTTGGTATTCGGGAATGGATGAAGGAAAATCCCTAAAATGGCTCAAGAAGAAGAATTCTTTAGCATTTTCTGTCACGCCTTCTCATTCTTTCCTGAGAAACAAAAGCCCCCAAATTTTCTCTGTTTGTTATCTTTTCTCTTTTTTGGTTGAAAGCAAACAGAGTTCTGATTGTTGTGTTTGTCTATAATAATAATATCTGCTATTTGTTCTGGACTCTTTTCTTAGTTGGTGATAACTTATGTGCTTTATTGTACAGGCTTCTTCAGACGTTTCTTCAGTAGAGAAAAGAAGATGGAGTCTTAATGACTTTGACATTGGAAAACCCCTCGGACGGGGAAAGTTTGGTCACGTCTATTTGGCAAGAGAAAAGAGGGTTAGTTTTCACTTGCTTTGAAACTTCTTCAAATTTTCCAAGCTGCGTCAAAAAGATTGATTTTTAGCATTAATATACTATTCAAGCTTAAGATTTGTTATTAAACAATATTCCACAATTAACTCTAAAATACAAGAATTATTATAAAATAAGGTATGGTCGTTACGTTTTTTAAAAAAAAAAAAAAAATTGTGCACATTTAAGCCATTATCATCAGTACTAATGGGTTCTATCCAATTCGATCACACTTTAGTTCTTGCTTTTGTCCTTTGTTCCTCTGCTGATGAGATTAAGGAAACGAAAATGCATATAATTTTTATTTTTATTATTATTATTTTTTTAATTTGAATGTTTAGGCTTCAATAGTGAGCTTAGTGTAACACAGTTGGGTGGGTGGTATTTGATTCTTTTGTCCTAAATAATTTTCAGATTTTATTTCTAAAATGTTTAGCGAATCAAAGAACTAATATTTCTTAAGCTTCCCCAGAATGTGTTTCTTCATGTCTGTAAAGGTTCTTGGTTACTTCTGTGAAATATTTGATTCTTTTGTCCTAAACAATTTTCAGATTTTATTTCTAAAATGTCTAGCGAATCAAAGAACTACTATTTCTTACGCTTCCCCAGAATGTGTTTCCTCATGTCAGTGAATGCTCATATATTTTTTATTGTTATTTCTACATCACTCATTTGGTACTTCTTGGTTACTTCTGTGAAATTATCCAACCTGATCGATCTGTATATAACCCTGAAACAGAGCAATCATATTGTGGCACTGAAAGTCCTCTTTAAGAGCCAGCTGCAACAGTCTCAGGTTGAGCATCAGCTTCGCCGGGAAGTTGAAATACAAAGTCATCTCCGACATCCGAATATTTTACGCCTTTACGGATACTTCTATGATCAGGTAAATGGTGATCTTTAGCTACTCCGTTGTGTCAGAAGAATGAATTGCTGAAGCGGGGAAATATGCTGCTATTGACCATTTATTATTTAAATGTGGTTATTGCAGAAAAGAGTTTATTTGATATTAGAATATGCAGCCAAAGGTGAACTTTACAAGGAACTTCAGAAGTGTAAATACTTCAGTGAAAGACGTGCTGCTACTGTAAGTTCTATTTATGCTAGCCTCCCATTTTACTTTCATTTGTTTTCCCCCTCTCACATTAATTCTTAAGTCATATCCATATCTTAAGGTTTTTCCTCTCCTTATTCACATTTCCAGTTAAGTGTTCCTAAATCCTAAAGCTATAATCATATAACACTTTTGAAGATGGTATAGTAGTGTACTGTTACTTGCGTATCCAATAGAGTATTGGGGGGGGGGGCGGGCTTTTTTCTTTTTCCTTTAATGTGAAACTGATCATAAGTTATTGTGGCTCGTGACAGTATGTTGCATCATTAGCCCGTGCCCTCATATATTGCCATGGAAAGCACGTGATACACAGAGATATTAAACCAGAGAACCTTTTAATTGGTGCACAGGTGATGCCCAACTTCTAGAGCACTA
Organism: Carpinus fangiana; assembly: GCA_006937295.1. Classification (NCBI taxonomy): domain Eukaryota; kingdom Viridiplantae; phylum Streptophyta; class Magnoliopsida; order Fagales; family Betulaceae; genus Carpinus; species Carpinus fangiana. The sequence goes on from CM017325.1 coordinate 29,717,304, forward strand.
TATGTTTTCTTGGTCCTTTGACTTAAAAAGAACGTACCTTGTCTTCTGATATCATTGTCGGTTTTCTTTGTCAGGGAGAACTTAAAATTGCTGATTTTGGGTGGTCTGTGCATACATTCAATCGCAGGCGAACCATGTGTGGTACCCTGGATTACCTCCCCCCTGAGATGGGTATGTATTATTCTATTTATATTCTCGTCTTTGGCTTAATCTCTATGAATCATTTGTGGGTCACATTGGTTCTGCTTCTCAAAAAGTTAATTTGCTTTGGCATAGATATTACATGTTGATAATTGCTTTACATAGCTTACATGATACACAACTAATTTATACTCCACTAATACTTTGGTGGTGCCCAACAGTGGAGAGTGTAGAGCATGATGCAAGTGTGGATATCTGGAGTCTTGGTGTCCTTTGCTACGAGTTCCTCTATGGAGTCCCTCCTTTTGAGGCCAAGGAACACTCTGATACGTATAGAAGGTAAGCAGCATGGCTCGCTGACTGCATTAGCATGATCAAGATTACCATCTTTTAATATTCCACCACCCCCCTATTTAATGCTTTTTGTTGAGAGACATGTAATGCTAAAATTTAAAAGTATTGGTGATATATTTCTAAGGTGCAAGTTTCCCCTATTTATTTGCTTATACAGGATTGTGCAAGTTGATCTCAAGTTTCCTCCTAAACCAATTGTCTCTTCTGCTGCAAAGGACCTCATTAGTCAGGTTTCCACCTTTTTGCTTTCAACTTATTTACATTGCTCAACATTCTTAAAATTGTCATTTAATAGTTATTGCTATGCCTGATTTTTCTTGCCTTTTTTTACTTACAGATGCTTGTCAAGGATTCTTCTGACCGTCTGCCGCTACATAAGCTTCTTGAACATCCATGGATTGTTCAGAACGCTGAGCCCTCCGGTATATATAGGTTTTAATCTGCCTTTTCAGATGTTGGTAAATGAAGGCATATATCTTGTCATTGTAGCAGGTTCCTTTGGAGTTTAAAAACTTCTCAATTCAGTCTTCTTTCTTCATTGCATTTGTGACATAAAACAGTTCATAACATGAATTTGTCGATTCTTTTGAGGATATATTCCATTGTAGCATTGTTGTTCCTCCCATGTAAGTTCATTGCAGTTGTCTCTTAGCTATGTGAAAAAGGATATTTATTTTTCGAATTTCTTTCATGTGTACCAATTAGCCTACAATTAGAAGCGTTTTTTGACCAAAAAATAAAATTTCGCAAGTATTCCAAAGAAAAATCATTGACTTGAATGAGTCATAATAAAAAAAAAGGAAAAATTACACTTTATCCCCCCTGAACTATCCATCCATTTGCACTTTTACCTCTAAAGTTTCAAATGTGACATTTAACCTTACCAAACTTTCAAATTGTAGCAATTCAACCATTTTGACATTTTTTTCCCAAAATGCCCCCATCACATATTTAATTTAAAAAAAAAAATCCAAAAAAAAAAAAAACCAAAAAAAGAAAAAGAAATGTTGGGGCGGCCGGATAAAGGGGAGGCCAAACCACCCCTAGGGGCGGGCCCTGGGGGTGGTTCGGCTGCCCCTTGGATGGTTGCCTACGGCCACCCCATTGACGAACGGGGTGGCCGAACCACCCCCTATGCCACCCCAGTATATTTCATTTTTTTTTTGGTTTTTTTTTTTTTTAAAAAAATGTGATGGGGGTATTTTGGGAAAAAAAGAGAGGCCAAAGTAGTCGAATTGCTACAATTTGAAAGTTTTGGGGGGGGGGGAGGGTTAGGTATAATTTCCCCTAAAATAAATAAGATATTAATAATAAAATAAAATCCTAATATCAGATAGAAAATTAAACATAATTGACAATCAGCTCGAATTATGACAAAATTTTCCTTTCGTATTTTCATTGTTTGAAAATTGGTAAAATTTTGATCAAACAGCATTGCTCCAATATTATTTCTGAATTTTTTTTCTTATTTTCTTTTTCACTGAAAAATATAGGGAAACATCGTTTATAAGAGTTCTTACAAGCATGAAATCAACCCAACAACAAAAATTACAATAAAAAATAAAAAAATAAAAGCAGAGCAACCCAACAAGAAGCCCCAAAACAAATTGGTCTCTTTTCAACCAGTTTGGTCTATTTTTTATGTCGTGATTTATGTATTTTGGTGGCTTTTCCTAGAGTCGTGCTATCCGGCATCCTAGAGGCAGCCAAGCATTGTCCAACTGATGTGATTTTTTTTGGTAGAAAACTGTCGGAAAAACTCGTTTAGCTAAATTTATATAAAATAAGTTATAGCTAAATTTTCATAAGCTAATATTTATGTTATAAACTTATAATGCTTTTCTAGATTTAAAATTAAAACTTAGAGGTGGTTAACCCTTTAAGGATGGTATCACCCTAAAGAGATTCGGTCAACCTAAATTTGGTGCTAATACCTCAAAACGTTATCTCGGTTTTATTTGCTTTTGTCGATACTAATTTGGCTGGTTATTTTCCTTGTAACCTCTTTTCTCAATTAGAAAAAAATTAAAAATTAAAAATTAAAACAAAAAAAAAAAAACATTGGCAGACGCTTGGCTGACTGAAATTAGCAGCTGAAAATCTCTTACTTCTTTTCCTACGCTTCTTGTGTAATATGTCCATTCTACTTCTCTTGTTGCCTTGTTGCTAGGATGGTGGCAACTAAACCGTTTGTTCAGCAGTGATGCAAAGAGATCAATGGTGCCACCAACTACCATTGGGCAGAGGTCCCTATGATAGGTAGGAGAAGAAAAGACGGGTTGCTTAAAGTAGTAATTTTTTAAGGTTTCTCCCCTTTGGTCTGTCTTGCTTCCTAAAATGAGCAACATTGCCTCTTTTTGGTCTTCCTTCCTAAAATGTGCAACATTGCATGAAGGTGATTTAAACCCTATATGGGGCATTAATGGTTGGAAATGCTTGAGATGGAAGATTAGTAACTTTAACATGGGGATTAGCTAGATATTCTCATGGTGTTTTTCTTGTGTCCTCCTAGTCTTATGTAAATATTATTTTATAAAAAAACAAAAAACAAAAAATTACTCTTATTTCTCTCATTTTGTTTTTATAAAATAATATTCATCTAAAACCAGAAAGACATAAGGAAATCAACAAGAAAACACCTAACATTTCTCTTCTTTATGTCACCTAAATTCTGTGTGGATATTACTCCATAGAAAGAGACCCATTCATTTTGCCATTCCTAGAACAATTGAGGATGCACGCACTATCTAATTCAGTTTGGAGACAAGCCATGGAAATGGAAAATAAGAAGATGCTCTTAAATTGTTTTACCATTGTCTCTCTCTCTCTCTCTCTATATATATATAATAGCATCTTTAGTAGATGCTCTAAAATCTTCGTATTGTGTTATATTTAACTAATATGAATCAAAAATCATGTCCAACAACTTGTCTTCTTATTAGTTACTTCTAGGCAGGCACTAGAGCTTATGTTTTTAATCATTTCTCTCTCTTCTCTCGGGGTGGTTTAAAAAACCAATAATCAAATAGTAAAAAATTATTTAAAGAAATAGAAAATGTATTGAAATTTGTATTGCAAAAGCAATAAATAAAGTAAAAAGTTATGCTTTTTTTATTAGCTAAAATGCTTGATGCTCTTATGCATAAACTGAGTAAAGAGCCATAACTCAAGGTACTAGTGAGCACTAACAACCCACCTTTCGAATCTTACAATTAAAATAATCAAGTTACTCTACATACTACTTCTAATCCATTCCACGAAAGGCCTAAATGCATTGAAGTTAATTATCATTTCATTTCATGAGCGGACTAAACATATTAAAGTCTGAAGTCAATTACCATTTCAGTCACTGAGTAGAGATAGGGTGTAGAAAATCTGAAGACCAACTAATTAATGTGTTTCAAAGTCTTCGTGCCATAACCGGTTGGAGTTTATTTATTTCAAGCTTGACTTGTATGTATAGTTTAAGAGGGAGTATCCGAAGAGGTATTCTTGTAATAAAGGAAAACAAAACAATTTCAACCATTATTATATTCCTCCCTATTATATATATATTCAAAATAGTGAGAGGACTAAACTACATCAACCCTAATCTTAATTCCTTTCGAACAAGTGTCAGAACAGAACTTGAAATGAAAATTTTGCTCACAGAATAACCTCTCAATGTTACAATATTAGTCGAATGCAAATTCCTGTAAAACCAATATTAGAGGAAGGCATCCAACTAGGAGTAGCTACTGACTGTAGTAATAGTACGTTTTACCAAAACAGTGTGCTGTGTGCTGAGCTCCTTTTCTATGACATACTAGGAACGTCTTTGGTCAGTACTTGCCATCGTTACAATTGACCCCGTCCAACAATGGTGTCTGAGGCTCTTCTTCTTTCATCACTTCGGTTACATCTTTGGGGATCCCAAAGCTAGGCTGGTTGGTCGACGCAAGGAGTCTTGCCCACATCCTGTCGGTAATCACGACTTGATTCGTCTTCTCCGTGACACGCTGTTAATATGAATTCAGATAAAAGATTTAGCACTAAGTCCTGGTTATGCCAAAACAATACACTTTTAGGGTTTCCTTTGCTTTCTCTTTCTCTATTGGGCATGGCATTATTGCTTATTTGAAGGAAATAGGTTGCATGTGAAGGGTTATCTCTAAGGTCACCTCCAGAGAGAGATTAAGAGGATTCGGAAATAAAAGATACTTAATACTTAAATGAGTTCATTACTTTTATGATTTTTCCGTTTAAAGGAATCGTTTCCTCTTGAATTATAGATTCAAAGAGTGTTAGTAACCAACATGAATTTGGATCAAAATGAGTCAGTTGCTTTTAACAAACAAGATGGCAAAAATCCAGAGTTCTGACAAAACATATTTCTATACGGGCACAGAATTACTTACATAGAAAGGAATATAAGCATGTCTGCCATTGACAGGCCCAACTGTGAAGCCTGTATACCCAGCCATTGCTCCGTGAACAGCACTTTGGGCAAGAAGCGTGCAGTAGACATTGTCAGAAGCATTGCTTGGAATTGCCCGGATCATGTATGTAGGATCTGCAAGATTAATTGGTTATATAGCTATGTCGAATGATAGACCCATTTGAAAATAAAACAAAAATAACAAAAAAACAAAAGGGAAACATACACAAAAAGGAAGCTAATTTGAGGGCACTGACCTATATATTTAAGATTAAGGACCATCTTACGTTGCAATGCGAAATGATCCTACGGCAAGAGAAACAGAAAACTGTTATAACCAAAAGACATCTATCTTAACCCTCTTGAGAATATGCAAGAGAATATCTCAAAAAATAGAGGCCATAATATGATCTCTCTTTACTAAAACTATATTAGCAGTCTTGTTGCAACCTGATGGTTGAACAAAAACATTAACAGCGAAAGACTTTCATCAGTTACTTGGTATGCCATATGCAGAAAGAAAACAACTTAATACCACTTTAAGGATTTTAATTTTAGAAATTTAAATGAACCTGACACCACACAGTGCAGCAGCTCAGGTTCTAACCCCTATGCAAGGTCTTGTCTTAAGCAGAACTCTTTGAAACATTGCTATGGATATAACATGGATATGCAGATATTCTTGAGCAGGTAGAATAAACACAGCAGGACATGACAATATATTATGTATTTTAAATATATCGTAAAAAAAATATATATATATATATCGTAATGTATTACACATTTATATAGACGGTGAAATTTCTAGGGGAAACATATGTAGGAAAGTATACTCCTTTTATCTCTAATGAATCCCTACTTAGAAAGGAAGTCAAATAATCTCTAGATGATGCTATTAAAACTTAATCATGTAAATTTTTTGTTTTAATAAGGAATTCATTCTCATTAGAGAAAGACCCCCTATTAGAGAAAAGAAAGAACAAAAGTCCAAAAAAAAATAGAAAAATGCAAACTATTATATGTTGCTATCCATGTATAAAGGGATTTGAACATAACATTTTTAGCTCTACCACCAAAATATCGCAAATTTCAGAGCTCCTTGCATTCCCCTCTCCAAATTTCAGAGCTCCTTGCATTCCCCTCTCCAAATACACCACATCAAGCACAAAAGTACCATCCGCCAACTTCCAAAATATTATGGCATCCCAACTGATCTCTCCAACTAGCCAACTCTATTATCCTTCTAACTAAGCATAACCCATTCAACACCAAAAAGACCAAAAAGCATGTTTCATAATTCTCTTGCCATTTCACAGTGAAGTAGAAGATGATCAACGAACACCTCACTCCTCCTTTTGCATGTACGACACTAATCCACCACTATGATCTTCCTCTTCCTTAGGTTATCCAAAGTAAGATTTTACCAATGCTATCATTGACACAAAGAATGCCACACTTGAAGAAGCCTCGACTCTCCAAAATACTCTTCAAGGAAAATGGAGAACTAGGAGGAGAGGACAACATGATAAAAGGACCTCACTTCAAACTTCCGCCTTTTGGAGGGGATCCAACAAATTATATCATCACTATCTTGCCTCAACCTAATAGAATACAAAAGCTCAAAGAAAGAAGAAACCAAAGCCACCTCCCAATCATGCACTGGTCTTGTAAAAGATATACTCCACTAGAAATTTCCATTATGAAACTAAATATGATCCGCCACCCATGTGTCCTTACAACTGCACAATACTAAACAGGTCCAGAAAAGATGTCTTCAAAGGATGGTCCCCACACTACAAATCATACTAAAATCTGATCTTGAACCCATCTCCCAGCTTAAATCTAACAAAACTCAAGACAACTCCCCACTCACACGGTATATATTTCCACACTCCCACTCCTTCGGAAGGCCCTGCTATCACCTTGGAACATCAATCTCCCCTCATGCTATCATATTTAGTCTCCACCAACAATCTCCACAAAACTTCCTTCTCCATGGCATAACACCACAACCATCGGCAGATTACCACACACCCTGTTTGATTTTGAGCAACCATGCGACTTACTGGACCTTACTATCAACAACAACATATAACTCTGGATAATCTACTACCTTTCTCATGTCCACAACGCAATTCCCCAACCCATAGTTTTTCTATCCTCCAGAATGATGAGACTGAAGCCTCTCTGCCCTTCACCATATTCCACCACTGCTAAATACCTTCCATGACCATTTGCACAACTCTGTGCAACATACGCTCTCCTGCCAACCATAAGTCCTATAAAACTCTCTCAAATTCTCCCCTTTAATCATCTCCTCCACCGTATTCAACAAAACAAAGACCTCCATTCCCCTTATTTGTCATAAACTCAAACAATTTGATTTAGCATAAAAATAACCCTATAACCCATTGACAAAGAAGAAGAAAAATTGCAAAATTACGATGACTATCTCGTCGTGATGTGCCATGATGTACTGATTACCATCACATCAAGAATGGATTTTTTTTTTTTTTGGATAAGTAATGTTTTATAAAAAAGCGCAGAGGGGTGCAACCCTAATACACAAAAAGTATACAAGAGAACGCCTAAGGGGGGCTAGAGAAGAGAGAAAGAAAATCAGAAAAACTAATCACTAAGGGGGCAAGCCAAGCTTTCGTCCAAGTGAATAGAGTAGTAAGAAAGAAATGTAAGAGATCCACCAAGCTTCTTTCGGAATCTACGAAAAATCTCCCGTTACGTTCAGACTATAGGCACCACATGATGCAAAGCGAAACCATTTTCCAAACCATGGCATTACGGGGACGACCCCCCGACCACCAGCTACTCAAAAGATGCGCAACCCCCCGGGGCATAGCCCACGCCAAACCAAAATGATTGAAGAAAGCATTCCACAAGAAATGAGCACTTTCACAATGAAGAAACAAATGGTCAATGGATTCTTCATCCTTTTTGCACATCCCACACCTATTGACCAACACCATATTTTTCTTCCTCAGATTATCTAGCGTGAGGATCTTGCCAAGAGCTGCCAACCAAACAAAGAAGGCCACTTTTGGCGGTGCTTTAGTGCGCCAAATACTCTTCCCAGGAAACGGGCTGCAATCTCTGGAAATAAGGACATTATAGAAAGATTTCACTGCATACTTCCCCTTCCTATCCGGAACCCACCAAATTTTGTCAATCCCACCATCCAAATTATGAGCATAAAGGAGATTATGAAATGAAACCAAATCATCCACTTCCCAATCATTCAACGACCGAAGGAAACGAACATTCCACTTATGAGAGCCACTCGACAAATCAATGTTATTCGCTATGGATGCCTCCTTATTGCTAGCTATGTTATACAACCCCGAGAAAGCCTCCTTAAGAGTCAAATTACCACACCACAACTCCTCCCAAAAACTGATTCTAGAACCATCTCCTGGAATAAGTTTGGTGTGACTTGAAAAACGATGCCAATCCCTACTAATAAACCTGCATAACCCCACCCCATGGGAGCCAGCAATGTCTCTGGAACGCCACCCCCTTCTCACCGACCCATACTTAGCCTCTACCACCTTTCACCATTGGGCATCTGGTTCACTCGCAAAACGCCACTACCACTTCCCAATCAGCGCACGGTCGAATAGTCTTAAGTTACGGATGCCTAAACCCCCTTCATGAATAGGAGTACAGACCTTAGTCCAATTCACAAGATGGTGCTTGAATTCTTCGCCCATGCCTCCCCATAGAAAATCACAATGAATCGACTCAATGCGTTTGGCTACCGAGGCAGGAATTGGAAAGAGAGACAGGAGATAAGTAGGGAGATTAGATAACGTACTTTTGATGAGAGCAATCCGTCCTCCCTTAGAGAGATACATCCTCTTCCATCTAGAAAGAGCGCAAGTCGTCTTTTCCACCACACCATTCCAACTCGCCTTGTCTTTAAACCGAGAACCCAACGGGAGACCCAAATACGGAAGAGGCAAAGAGCCAATACCACAACCCAAAACCTCCGCCAAAGCGCCAACATTATCCACCACTCCAACCGGCACTACCACAGATTTAGCCAAATTCACCTTAAGACCGGACACAAGTTCAAAGCACACCAACAGGAATGGATATGGAAGTAAAATCTTGTGGAACCTAATTCCAAGTAGCATATCATTATGCTTTTAATCATGTCAATCAAAAGATTATTTATTTAGTACACCCCTTAATATAGACATAGATAAGATCTGCATGCACCATTCACAAGCAATTGCACAACAGAGAAAGTCCAGTATTTTTACACGAGCAATGTGGACGTAGATAAGATGTGCACATGTGAGCCACAAACCTAGTATTGCACAAAAGAGATTTAAAACCATTTTGTTTTTAAAAAAATGTAGTATGTTTGTCCATTTATAAGAGATACCTTGATCCTCTGAGACATCCATAGCCCAACATCTTGTAGTAGCTTGTTCCCTGAAGCATCTTTCAAGTTCATGGATTGCAAACTCTCCGAAAGAAGATCCTGTCCTGCTCCCTCAGCCATCACAATAACCATATGCCCATTTTCTTTGAGTCGTTTTTCGATATATTCAAAAAGTCCACCTTTTCCTTCTAGATAGAAGGGAGACTCAGGAATTAAACAACAGTCCACATCACGGCTGGCAAGAGTAGCATACATTGCAATGAAACCTGCATTATGATCCCGTTAGATAGTAAAAATTATATGAAAAAATAGACATGATAATTATTACAAACATGTAAACGCTATATAATTTACATTAATATCATAAACCTAGAGCTTTAAAACCTACAAGAATATCAAACATAAACACATAGCATACCACTGTAGCGTCCCATTAATTTTACAACACCAACACCATTCTCAATACTTTCAGCTTCAACATGGGCTGCATTGATGGCACGTTGGGCTTCCTCAACCGCAGTATCAAAACCAAAGGACCTGTCAATAACCTGAGTCAATGGAAGGTCTCACAAGTTATTTCAAGGATTAATGCAAACAAAAATGATGAGCAAACATTAGATCATTGGATCGAGTTCAGTTTATGGATAAGAAGTACCGGAATGTCGTTATCTATCGTCTTAGGAATTCCAGCAACTGCAACTTTGAGTCCACGCCGTCTAATTTCCTGCTCAGTAGGAAGTAAAACGTTTAAATAACTAAGACAGAAGAAAAATGGTGGGCTAAGCATGGCTATAAGTCAATTCAGGTTAGATCAAGCACTTAGATGATAACATGAACACAACTTAACCTGAACTTTTTAGTATTTTCTTTAAGTCTAGCCTAACCCTTTTTTTTTTTTTTTTTTGATAAATCAATAGAATATATTAAAAAGCGCAGAGGGGCGCAACCCTTAGCCTAACCCATTTAATAGCTGGTCATGAAAATCCCAAACTCAAAAACTCATCTAAAATACCATCAACATGGACCAACTACTTATTAAAAATAAAAAAGATACCATCAACATGGACTACCACATATAACCAGTTATCTTCATTATAATTTTAGATCTGGCAATATGTTAATAAAGAAGCACAATATTTCTGTGAAGACAGAGTTTGATGGTAAAAACTAAAGCTCTCCTTTTCCCTAATATTAATACATTGAAAAACTCCTAAAGAAAATAAAATAATATAATAATTAAGATATGTTTTATATTCAATATATATTTTACGTTGTCTAGTTATAGTACAATGACCTGTTGGGCAAGGACGGGAGGGTCAGTCGGACCCAACACTAAAAGTGGGTCAAGAGAGTGCAAGCCAACAATGGGTAGGTTCATGGGTTGGTTTGATCACAAACCCTATTTTTTGCATTCAAAGCAAGCGATCAGTCATGTAGGTAGAGAGAGAGAGAAAAGGAAGGGGGGGGGGGGGGGGGGGGGTGTTTNGGGATTGATTATTTATATCTTATTTTTGGGTAAGTGGGTAGAAAATAACGTTATACAGTAACAGGGACCCACACTTTGTTTCTTTTGTAAATGACAGAGACACATATGCATACAAAATTATGAAATATGTAAGGAAGCAGAAGAAAGTTCTACAAACATTTTTGATAAGTAAAGTTCTACAAACATTTTATACTATCTTTACACAGCCCAAGGACATTTGTAGACGCCAAATGACAAAAAGCTTGGAATTATCACATAAAACCTATCAAACCATTGAAGTCAGTGATTCTTAAATTTGTGCACTTGTGAAGAGAAAGAGAGAGAGAGAGAAAGAGATTTGACAGCTGATCATTAAGATCAGGCAAAGTTGGTCATAAAATTGTGGGGTCAGCACACATATACTGTTTTGCAGAAATTCGAAAACAAAAAGGTCGAGTACATCCCTTTAACTAAGTAGCCCCAGCTATCACAAATCAACATCCCCACAAATTGAGAAGGCCATATATTACATTATCAAACTGATTCTCTCCAACATCTCATATTTCCTCTAAGTTACTAAATAAAATTACCTCGTATATGGCAGCTGCTCCTTTTTGAGTTCCATCTCCTCCAATTATATAAACCTAGATTAAATAACAGCAATGATAAATACTCAAACCAAAGGAATTGTGTGTGTGGCTCTAACAAATATATAAAATGAACTTTCGAGTTTATTGATTTATACAAAAAAAATTGCAGAATAATTACGTGAATATAGCAAGCCTTTCCACACCTGATTAATTCCACGATCCTGAATGCTGTCAACTATCTTTGAGGTATCATGGCCTCCTCGTGAGGTCCCAATGATGGTACCACCACGTTTATGGATATCATTAACAACCTTTGGCGTTAAAGTAATGGTATTTCGGGCATAGAAGCCCCTGTATCCTCCCTAAATACACGTCAAACAGAATTTGTTAGTGAGCCACTGAATCAAGAAGTGAGTCTCAAATTATGAAGCAGAAATATTCTGTTTAACAAAATGTCAAAACTTTCCCCTTGCTCATCTCAAACTTTATCGGCAAAACTTGTATTACAAAGATATGTTTAATAACAATATGCTGAAATTTTCAAGACCTCAGCATCAGCAACACTTGGAAATGGATGCCAGGTACAACACATTCTCTCTCTCTCTCTCTCTCTCTCTCTCTCCACATGCACCTAATGCCTTTTAAGCCATAATAAACACTATTATGTTCTCGTTCCACTCACAGAAGTTAATTCTGATCTCATAATTACCATTTTTCTTTCTTTTTCCCCTTTTTGGCTAAAAGAAAGGAGGGGGCCTGGATTACCCTAAAGATTGACCTACACAACTCTTATCTGGAAAACAAGAAGCAGCATAAACATGTATGAAAGACACAGAAGAAATAGTAAGAAGAGCTCAAATTTTTCTAGCAAAGCATCAATCAATATCACTACTCACATCTATCCCGAGGATCCTATTGACACCGTACATGTTATAAAGACCACACACAATTTCCCTGATCACCGTGTTGAGCCCGGGGCACAGACCACCACATGTTACGATACACGCATGCACTTCATCTGGTTCAAAATAGACCTGAGTAACATAATAGGCATATATTACTAACATGGATATGACTTGATCAAGTTACTTCAACAGCATTCAGACACGGTGGGAAGCAATACCTTTTGGCGAGGTCCAGCACGCCGAAAGTGTACCCCTCTTGGGCTACTCTTGTGAACAACAATCTGTAAATGAGCAAAACCAAGAAATTTTTCCGGTCATTGATCTATAACAAAGAAGGAACAAGTGTGCGCAATCTCTTTAGTGCATGCCAAACATGCCTTTTGTGCTTGGATTTGTCATACCCAAGAATAAGGAAAACCAGCTTGCTATTGAAAATTGTTTACACCAAATTTGCAAAACCGAGCTAGTGATAATATCGTGTGCAATACAATTAGCCATAGTCTCACATACCCATACAATACCAACTTCTCTAATAGAATATGCAGTATTTTGGATACACATGCACACACACACACATATAAATATGCTTTTTTTTTTAGACGACGACGACGAGATGTAGGAAATAAATCAACTTAAAGAACATAATTGACCTTCTGAGTAACCGTATCATCCGAATTAACAAAATACTGCCTGAAAACAAAAAAAAAGCCGCGTTAAAAATGATCATATTGTCGAACCAAAACCATTAAATAAAAGAAATTAATAACCACGAAAGATAAAACAACCAATCGTCATGAAACTTTTACTTACTTGACCACCGAGTAAGCAGGATTGAATTGCAATGGATTAGGATAAGCCTGCCATACAACCCATCAGAATAAAATTTAATAAATAAAGAAATCAAACACTTCATTCTATATATTGAAACACAGCGATTGCTATAACATTTCGGAAATTCAATACAATGTCAATTGATCGCTTAAAAGACATTGATCCAAACAACGACTGTCACTTGCTAGAACCAAATTAAACCTAAACAAATCCACAAAATAAAAAATTCAGAGAAAGAGAGAGATATATACAGGAAGATCAGGAAAGTAATCGGTGAGGTGAGGAACATCTTCGAGCACGTAACCAGCTTCGCCACTAAATGATTTGGAGCGCAAGATCTCGTAACAAGCCATCCCCACCCGTCCAGGAAGTAAACTGGAAACGGCGAGAAAATCCTGTTTGGAATAATATCTGGGCGACTGGGCGCTTTTTTGAATAAGCGGAATATGGTGCTCAGTGGAGGGGTTACGATTGCAAAATGCAGAAAATGAAGCGGTATTTAGCTATTTATAGCGTGCCAACAGGGCAACGAGACAGTTGTTTGTCCCATGGGTCTTGCAGTAAATCCAGACGGCTCGTGATATGATCGCCTTAATGGTTTTGACGGGTGAGATCCATTGGTTTTTGAAAGTCCATTTAAAGTATATTGTAGGTGATACGCACCTAGGTTCAGCGTTTCAATATGCGTGGCATGTTTCGCGAAAACAGCTGGCGGAACTTGTACTGTCTAGTCTACCGTTGGAATCGCGAAAGGGGGTAGTGGTTTCTCCTTTTAATATTCGGATCCGAGGGGAAATGGAAACGGGTTAGTGGTTTTCGGTGAAGAAGATTGTAAATGGCTCTTTTTAGGATTAAAATACTTTTTGGATAAAATTCATTTTTCTCTATCATACGATTACCTAATTAATAATAGGAGTTTACTAGGGGTTCTCTCCGTAGTGTTCTTCTGACGTTCTCTCAGTTTTATGTAAAACATGATTTAAGAAAAAATAAAATTGTAGTACCATTTTTTTGCTAACAGATTAATTTTTATGAGTTAATAGTTAGGTCATAATGCCTTAAAACTTGTTTTTGAATTCAAAACTAAAATCTAAGGGTGAAAAGTTAACCCTTTAGGTTTAGGGATGATAGGTCAACCTTTTAGGGATAATATCACCCAAAATTGATTTAATCATCCTAAATTTGATGTTAATGCCTCACAAATTTGGTGCTAATGCCTCAAATTTGGTGCTAATGCCGAAAAAAACCAATGGTGGAGGCCACTATAATTTTATTTTTTTCTTAAATCATGTTTTACCTAGGACTAGGAGAACGCCAGGAGAACCTATGGGGAGAACCCCTAGCATTTTCCTTAATAATATCTTTTTAAACTTTTAATTGTAATAATGTTCTCCCAAACTATCAAAATATTGTCAATGTCACCCCTGAAGCTAGTAAAAAGATTAAAATGCCCCTATATATTTCCCAATAAGACAAAAATACTCCTATAAACTCAAAAAAATTATTTTAAAAAAAAATTTAAACGAATTTTTTTAAATGATTTTTTTAACAGAATTTTTTATTTAAAAGAATTTTTTATCAATTTTTTCTTTTAGAAAACGAAATTTTTTATTTTCTTACAAAGAAATTGTTTTTTTTTTTTTAAGAAATTTTTATTTAAAAAAGTTATAAAATAAATAAATAAATTTTTATTAAAAAAAATTGAAATTTTTTAATTTTTTTCTTATACAATGGATTTGTTTTTTTAATTTTTCACCCTTAGGATTTTTTTAATTTTTTTTTAGTTTTATATTTTTTTCTAGAAGTTTTAGTATTTTATTTACTAAGGCTAGTTCCATTATTGGGGAACATCGACAATGTTTTGATAGTTTAGGGAAGACATTGTCACAATTGAAAGTTTGGAGATGACATTACTAATTTGGTGGTAGTTTGAGAGGGGTTTGTAGACTTTTCCCATACTTTTTTGTACTTCGGTTTGCCTTACTTATGAAAAAAGATAAAATTGATACTTCTGTTAATTTATGTCAGTTTTAATTAAGGAAATTTCATGTTATCTCCGTCATATGTCCACTATTATTTAAAAAAAAAAAAAAAAATTGTAATTACGTTTAAATCCACATTAGCAGAAACATTAACAAAAGAAAAAAAAAATTATTACGGAGACGACAGACCTAAACCTCGCGCTCTCCGAGCAGTGCCGGGTGCTAATGGTGGCGAAAACCCTAGACTCCAACCTCGACCTGGCCTATCACCTCCAAATGCAAGAAGTCATGAACGCCTCCATTGCTCTCCAACCTTCAAGCTCGCGCTATCCACCATCGCAGTCACTACCCAACGAAGTTGTATCATCTCTCGACGACAACGTTTTGGACATTGTCGCGACGCTTAAGCTGCAAGATGCGAAGAGGTTCATTAATTCGTGCAGGAGTTAGAGGACCGAGAGCGAAGCGAGGCGGAGATGAGGAAAATGTTGGAAGATTTGGACCGTTGGATCCACGATTAGAAGTTCACAACCTACGTCCTCAATGTCCTCGGAGAGGAATGGAAAGTCCACGTGGACAATTAATACAACAGTCCGTACTGTTCCGACGCTTTGTCTTTGCCGACTGTTTTGGTTGACACCGAGTGTTTCAGGTTTTACTCCAAGGGTTTGGTGAGTGAAGAGAGCGTTAGGGATATGAAGATCACAGTGGTCGAAGCTGGGGTTGCGATTTGCAATCTGAGGGATAGTCTAATGTTGGAGGTGAGGAAGAATCTGGAGACGTTACTGGATGATCAAGTCGTGACCAATGAAGTTGCTGAGCAGGCAATATGACGTGGAATTCTATTAATTGGGACCGATGAAAACTAACAAGATATTGATTTTATCTTTTCCCATAGGTAAGGTAATAGATTTGATTGTTTTAAAAACCTATGAGAAAAAAATAAAAAAGTGCAAACCGAGATACCAAAAAATATATTTAACCCGCTCTTTTATAAAAACTTTTAAAAGATTACCAAATAGTTGAAACTACAAAACATTTAAATTTTTTATTTTTATTTTTATTTTTTTAATTATTTTTTTTATAAGTACATCAAACAAAAATTACAATAAAAGCAAATAAAAATAAAAAATAAAAAGCCGAGCAACCCAAAAACAAATAGTTTGGTCTCTTTTCAACCAATTTGGTCTCTTTTCTATGTCGACTTACGTATTAATTTGGTGGCTTTTCCTACGCTTGGTGTGTAATGTCCATTCTACTCCTCTTGTTGCCTTGTTGCTAGGATGGTGTTCCTTATATAGGGAACTAAACCGCCCATTCAGCAACGATGCAAAAGAGATCAATGATGCCATGCCACCTACTACCATCGGCTCTATGATAGGTAGGGATGGAACCAGGAAATTTTATGGTAGGAGGCTAGCCTTTTTTTTTCTTGTTCTTTAGAATTTTTTTTATTAAAATAAATATTTTGGTTGTTTTTTATAAACTAAAGACTTCATGGCCAAAATAATAATAATAATAATAATGGCTATGGCCCAAAAAAAAAAAAAAAAGAATAGGGCCAAAAAATTTAAAAATTAGGCCAAATTTGATCATATTTACTTTTTTTTGGAGGGGGGGGGGAATAATTAATTTGATTTTGAATTTTGGGAAAGAGAACTCTTGTACATGTGTTGCGGAGGAAAAAGGAAATTCAAAAAAATTTGAGTAATGTGACCTCTTGCCACGCTACGACTTTTTTGAGTAAAAAATAGTCTTTATATTGCACTATAGTATCTCTCTATATATATATATATGATACGATGAATCATCTACCTCATCTATTGTTCCTATTATGAGTGTCTTGCCATCCCCACTTCATGCTATTTCATCTTCTCATCCAGTCTTTGCCATAATTTTCTACGCCTCCATTACAAGTTTACTCATGTCCTCACGATCATCGGTTCCCATGCCCTTAACCATCTTCTTCCTTGTCAACTGATCTAAATCTTAATGGAGTCCTCTCGAAGAAGTTTCAGAATAGAACTTGAAATGAAAATTTTGCTCACAGAATAACATCTCAATGTTACAATATTGGTCGAATGCAAATTCCTATAAAACAAATACTAGAGGGAAGGCATCCAACTAACTAAAAGTAGCTATTGATCATATAAATGCAAATTCCTATAAAACAAATACTAGAGGGAAGGCATCCAACTAACTAAAAGTAGCTATTGATCATATATATATATATATATATATATAAAAGCTGAATCACTCTCAGAAGTGCTTTAATATTATGACATGTGACGTGAATCCTTCTTATTATAGTGCTAAACCAATTTTTTAAGGTATAATTTGTGAAATAAAAACCGGTCATTAAATTAGTGTAATTAATGACATTTAATTATATTTGAAGAATTTTTCATATATAAATTATGCAATAAATTAAGAATTATTAATGTCAAAATCAAATAAGGAAACAAATAATACAAATCAAATTATTATGTATTATCATGTTTAATCACTTTAATACGTATATAACATAATATTATGTTATAGATGAATTAGATGAACTAAATGATAGGATGTAGAAATAAAATAGAAAAAAAAAATTCATTGCATTATTTTTTAAAAAATATATATATAATTGTATATTAATTATTAATTGTATAGATTGTCGGATTTTTACTCAACATAATGATTAGGTATTTATTTTTTATTTCATTAGCAAAAATAATCTTTATAATATATATATATACACATATATATATATGATTAGCATCTTATGAGCAGTTATATATTTGATGTCCAAACCAATGTGTAAAATCACAACGGTTATTTTGGAGCTTATTTTTGCTTAGTGTCCATTAATTTATAAAATCTTTAATTGTTCGATATATAACATGCTTCTTATTTGATATTTTTTCGAGGCCTATTTTGCCTATGAGATTTTTTTTTCTTTGTATGATCTATCCGGATTTATATGTTGAGTAATATATTGGTATATAACCTTTAGTATATCTTTTTTATTTAAAATGACGTGATATATATATTTACAACCTATAAAGAAAAATTCAATAAAAATGTGTTTAAATTTTGAAATTAAACCATCAAATAATCTTGAGCGTCCTTATTTCTACAATTAAAATACTTTTCGAATGTTCATAATTTTTAGTTTGATTTATATTGAAATCTAATAAGTATCAAACCAACAATATTAAAAATTCATTCTAATTTTATATTAATATTTTAATTAAGTAAAATTCAAGTTTTTCTCTTACAATTATGAAAAGTAAATTTCATAATACTTATGAAATTACGATTATAATATAACCCTAAGAATCTCGCGCATTGCGCAGGTTATAAGCTCGTTGTAATACTAGTAAGTTTTACCAAAACAGTGTGCTGTGTGCTGAGCTCCTTCAATGACATACTAGGAATGTCTTTTGTCAATGACAATTGTCATCGTTACAATTGTCCCCCTCCAACAATGGTGTCTGAGGATCTTCCTCTTTCATCACTTCGGTTACATCTTTGGGGGTCACAAAGCTTGGCTGGTTGGTCGAAGCAAGGACCCTTGCCCACTTCCTGCCAGTAATCACGATCTTATTCGTCTTCTCCGTGATACGCTGTTAATACAAATTCAGATAAAATTAAGATTTAGCACTAAGTCCTGGTTATGCCAAAACAATATACTTTTTAGGTTTTCCTTTGCTTTCTCTTTCTGTGTTGGGAATGGCATTATTGCTTATTTGAAGGAAATAGGTTGTACGTGAAGGGTTATCTCTAAGGTCACCTCCAGAGAGAGATTAAGAGGATTCGGAAAGAAAATATACTTAACATTCAAATGAGTTCATTACTTTTATGATTTTTTCCGTTTAAAGGAATCGGTTCCTCTGAATTTTAGATTCAAATAGAGTGTTAGTAACCAACAGCATGACTTTGGATCAAAATGAGTCAGTTGCTTTTAACAAACAAGATGGCAAAAATTCATAGTTCTGACAAAACGTGTTTCTATAAGGGCACAGAATTACTTACGTAGAAAGGAATATAAGCATGTCTGCCATTGACGGGCCCGACTGTGAAGCCCGTATACCCAGCCATTGCTCCGTGAACTGCATTTTGAGCAAGAAGCGTGCAGTAGATATTGTCAGAGGCATTGCTTGGAATTGCCCGGATCATGTATGTAAGATCTGCAAGATTAATTGGTTATATATATAGCTACGTCGAATGAAAGACCCATTTGATAAAAAATAAAAATAAAAAAAGGAAAAAAAAAAAGGAAACAAACACACACAAAAAGGAGGCAAATTTGAGGGCACTGACCTATATATTTAAGATTAAGGACCATCTTACGCAATGCGAAATGATCCTATAGCAAGAGAAACTGAAAATTGTTATAACCAAAAGACATCTGTATTAACCTCTGAGAATATGCAAGAGAATATCTCAAAAATTAGACGCAATAATATGATCTCTCTTTACTAAAACTAATTAAGTTAGCAGTCTTGTTGCAACCTGATGGCTGAACAAAAACATTCGCAGCAAAAGACTTTCATCAGTTACTTGGTATGCCATATGCAGAAAGAAAACAACTTAATACCTCTTAAAGGATTTTAATTTTAGAAATTTAAATGAACCTGACACCACACAGTACGTGCAGCAGCTCAGGTTCTAACCCCAGCAAGGTCTCGTCTGAAGCAGAACTCTTTGAAACATTGCTATATATGGTACAGAAGACGAAGCATGGTGCTACTGTCTACTGATAAAGATATAGATATAGCATGGATATGCTGATATTCTTCAGCAGGTAGAATAAACACACGCACAAGAGATTTAAAATCATTTTGGTTTTAAAAGAATGCAGTTTGTTTGTCTGATACCTTGATCCTCTGAGACAGCCATAGCCCAACATCTTGTAGTAGCTTGTTCCCTGAAGCATCTTTCAAGTTCATGGATTGCAAACTCTCTAAAAGAAGATCCCGTCCTACTCCGTCAGCCATCACAATAACCATATGCCCCTTTTCTTCGAGTCGTTTTTCGATATATTCAAAAAGTCCACCTTTTCCTTCTAGATAGAAGGGAGACTCAGGAATTAAACAACAGTCCACATCACGGCTGGCAAGAGTAGTGTACATATGAAGGAAACCTGCATTAGGAACCTGTTAGAAAGTAAAAATTATATGAAAAAATAGACATGATAATTATTACAAATTAACATGTAAACGCTATATAATTTACGTTAAGATCATAAACCCAGAGCTTTAAAATCTACAAGAATATCAAGCATAAACACGGAGGATACCACTGAAGCGTGCCATTAATTTTACAAGACCAACACCATTCTCAATACTTTCAGCTTCAACACGGGCTGCATTGATGGCACGTTGGGCTTCCTCAACCGCAGTATCAAAACCAAAGGACCTGTCAATAACCTGAGTCAATGGAAGCTCTCACAAGTTATTTCAAGGATTAATGCAAACAATAACGATGAGTAAACATTAGATCATTGGATCGAGTTCAGTTTATGGATAAGAAGCGTACCGGAATGTCGTTATCTATTGTCTTAGGAATTCCAGCAACTGCAACTTTGAGTCCACGCCGTCTAATTTCCTGCTCAGTAGGAAGTAAAACGTTTAAATAACTAAGACACAAGGAAAATGGTGGGCTAGCTATAAGTCAGTTCAGGTTAGGTCATCACATGAACGCAACTTAACCTGAACTTTTTAGGATTTTCTTTAACAAGTCTAACCTAACACAAATTGAGAAGGCCGTATATTACATTATCAAACTGATTCTCTCCAGCATCTCATATTTCCTCTAATTTACTAAATAAAATTACCTCGTATATGACAGCTGCTCCTTTTTGAGTTCCATCTCCTCCAATTGTATAAACCTAGATTGAATAACAGCAATGATAAATACTCAATCCAAAGGGAATTGTGTGTGTGGCTCAAACACATATATAAAATGAACTTTTGAGTTTATTGATTTATATAAAAAAAAACATTGCAGAATAATTACTTGAATATAGCAAGCCTTTCCACACCTGATTAATTCCACGATCCTGAATGCTGTCAACTATCTTTGAGGTATCATGGCCTCCTCGTGAGGTCCCAATGATGGTACCACCACGTTTATGGATATCATTAACAACCTTTGGTGTTAAAGTAATGGTATTTCGGGCATAGAAGCCCCTGTATCCTCCCTAAATACACATCAAACAGAATTTGTTAGTGAGCCACTGAATCAGGAATTGAGTCTCAAATTATGAAGCAGAAATATTCTGTTTAACTTTCCCCTTGCACATCGCAAGTGCTAACCCATAACTTTGGATTCAGGGTTTAGGAAGCTAGTTGAATTGAAGAGTAATGCATCAAAATACTACAAGTCAAATATATTGATATAAGACTCATATAAATTTTTTTATCTTTAATTAGTAAGCAGTATCATTCAAATTTCTACAAGCTTTATGCACATGCTGCCAGAAGTACTCAAAAACCATTACCAAAAACGGCATCTCTAAATTCCAATGACAACACATTCATGGCTGTTCCATCTCAAGAACTTAGCCTTCGCTGCATCCAGACTTAATTAGAACCAGTAACCTTTATGTTGTCTGCTCCTACTAGCATATTTCGAATTGAAAAAGACGCATACATATATACATGACGTGGATGGCAGTTGCATACAGTGACATTCTCTCTCTCTCTCCACGTTCACCTAATACCTTTTAAGCCCAGAACCTCAGCCTCACCCCATTCTTATAGGGGAGGAAGATAATAAACACTATTATGTTCTCGTTCCACTCACAGAAGTTAATTCTGATCTCTTAATTACCATTTTTCTTTGTTTTTTTCCCCTTTTTGACTAAAAGGAAGGTGGGGGCCTAGATAACCCTAAAGATTGACTTACGTACACAACTCTTATCTGTAAAACAAGAAGCGGCATAAACATGTATGAAAGTCGATCCGTCAAAGAAGAAATAGTAACAAGAGCTCAAATTTTCTAGCAAATTAAGCATCAATCAATATCACTACTCACATCTATCCCAAGGATCCTATGGACACCGTACATGTTATAAAGACCACACACAATTTCCCTGATCACCGTGTTGAGCCCGGGGCACAGACCACCACATGTTACGATACACGCACGCACTTCATCTGGTGCAAAATAGACCTGAGTAACAAGATAGGTATATATTACTAACATGAACATGACTTGATCAAGTTACTTCAACAGCATTCAGACACGGTGGAAAGCAATACCTTTTGGCGAGGTCCAGCACGCCGAAAGTGTATCCCTCTTGGGCTACTCTTGTGAACAACAATCTGTAATTGAGCGAAACCAACAAATTTTTCCGGTCATTGATCTTAACAAAGAAGGAACAAGTGTGAGCAATCTCTTTAGTGCATGCCAAACATGTCTTTTGTGCTTGGATTTGTCATACCCAAGAATAAGGAAAACCAGCTTGCTTTTGAAAATTGTTTACACGAAAATATTTTCTAATAGAATATGCAGTATTTTGGATACACATGCACACACACACATACAATATGTATATATATGCATTTTTTTTTTTTTTTTTGAAGAATCAACTTAAAGAACAGAATTGACCTTCTGAGTAACCGTATCATCCGAATTAACAAAATACTGCCTGAAAACAAAAAGAGCGTAAAAAATGATCATATTGTCGAACCAAAACCATTAAATAAAAGAAATTAATAACCACGAAAGATAAAACAACCAATCGTCATGAAACTTTTACTTACTTGACCACCGAGTAAGCAGGATTGAATTGCAATGGATTAGTATAAGTCTGCCATACAACCCAGCACCCATCAGAATAAAATTTAATAAGTAAAGAAATCAAACATATAGGAGCTCACAGTTTATTCTATATATTGAAACAGAGTGGTTGCTATAACATTTCGGAAATTCAATAGAATGTCAATTGATCGCTTAAACGACATTGATCCAAACAACGACTGTCACTTGGTAGAACCAAATTAAACCTAAACAAATCCACAAAATAAAAAACTCAGAGAGAGAGAGGGATACAGGAAGATCAGGAATGTAATCGTTGAGGTGAGTAACATCTTCGAGCACGTAACCAGCTTCGCCACTAACTGATTTCAAGTGCGAGTTCTCGGAACAAGCGATACCCATCCGTCCAGGAAGGAAACAGGAAACGGCTAGAAAATCCTGTTTGAAATAATATCTGGGTGCTTTTTTAAAGAAGTGGACAGGG
Source organism: Carpinus fangiana (assembly GCA_006937295.1). NCBI lineage: Eukaryota > Viridiplantae > Streptophyta > Magnoliopsida > Fagales > Betulaceae > Carpinus > Carpinus fangiana. The sequence continues at coordinate 29,740,630 of CM017325.1, forward strand.
GTGTTAAATGAGCAATACTCGTACAAGCTCGTTTATATATATATATATATATAGATAGATAGATATATATATATAAAGTAACAAAAAAACAAGTGTAGAACAAAACACAAAACCAACATGGCTGATGGGACTACTCATGTTGTGCAGGAAATTGTACAAGTGGGCCAGCAAAAAGATAATAGTGAAATTATTTTTCATGGTAGTCGGCCACAGTTTGCCAAGTGCGGAGAAGACGACTTGTTTGCAGAAGAGTCAGAGAAAGCAAAGAGTGGCTAGAGAATAGCTAAGACTGAGGGTGTGGGACGAAGAAGACTTGATGATGTTTATAGACTTGTAACTGGATGTGGCTTGTATTGGACCCAACCCGAAACTGGAGGTAGCAACTTGTTTAGGGTGGGGGGCGCAAAAAAAAATTGAAAAAAGTGGAAGAAGCTAGCTTGTGACAGTGGTAAATGTTTGGTTTTGGGAGGAAATAATCCGAGTGGTGAAGGCCAACAAAAGAGAAAAGCAGCTGTTAACGTTGGGGAGAAAAATGAAAATATCTCCCCGTGAGACCCACCTACTAGCTTTTATATATCAATCGTGACTGTTAAGCATAGCGTCCACTGGTTGCTTCTTCGCATCTTCAGTTACATCAGAAAAATGAAAGAACGAGGAAGGAGATCATAAGCTGTGTCTCAAGTCTCTCTCGAAGGAAACTCAGCGAGGTTCGGAGCCCAGAAACATTCAAGGAAAAACAAATTCACGTTCGCTGACATTTTTGCCCCTCCACTTTGGGGTAACCCAGTTCCTAATAGTAGGGGTGTTCAGGCGGGGAGATTATAACCGCTCTACTAACCGTTAATGGTTTATAACCGCTTTTTAATAACCGTTAATCACTTTGTAAAGCGGTTATTAAAAACCGCAAACTGCCTAGGGCGGTTGTGGTTAGCGATTTTAGGGGTATGAAAAAGCGGTTATAACCGCTAACTGTCTTTATTTATATATAATTATATAAAAAAAAAAACATATATATTAATTAAATATAAAAAAAAAAAATCCAAAACGCTGCCGTTTTGGTTGGAGAATGAGATGAAACCTAAGGCTTATAATATTTGTTTTGCTTACATTTACTAGTTTCAGACTTTCAGTAGTTTGTAGTATGTTTTGGTTTGGGCCATTTAATGGATTTGAAAATTATGACTATGTATGTGAAATAAGTCCAAAAAATAACATGTTTTTCGTTCAATATGACAAAATAAGCCCAAAAAATATGGCAAAATAAGCTCAGAATATATGGAAAATGAAGGCCTAAAATATAAAAAAAGCCCAAAAGTCCATTTTTAAAAAACCGGTTATAACCGCTTGTTAGCAGTTTGAATAACCGCCTAAGCAGAGGCGGTTGCAGTTATTAAAAATCCAATAACCGCCTAAAGCGGAGGCGGTTGCGATTATTGCAAATAACCGCCGGTTATAACCACTTGAACACCCTACCTAATAGTTCCCTCGCTCCATAAATCACAGGGCAAATTCGACAATTAATGACGACACCGACATTTCAATCGAGTTACGTAGAAGTAGGGGACAATTTTTAGGAAAATGTTAAAAGGCCCAACTTTTTTTTAAAATTTTGTTTAATTTTTGCGTTTTTTATTTTTATTTTTATTTTTTTAAAAAAAAAAAGAAAAAGAAAAAGAAAAGTATGTGAAGCAATAATATATATATTTTTGTTCTTTTTATTGATGTTTTGTAAAAAATGAAAATTTCATTTTTCTTAATAAAAATGATCATTTTTCATAAAAATTGACCATTTTCATGAAGAAAAATGTAATTTTCAATTTTTAAAAAACATTAATAAAGAGAAGGACAAAAAAAAACATTATCGTTTCAAACACTTTTTTAATTTTTTACTTTTTTAAAAAATAAAAAATAAAAAAAGACAAAAATTGAGTAAAAAAGTTAAATCTCTCCAATTTTTACTGTAGCAATCACAAAGTAGAGATAATATCTCTGACACGTATCCTTTTTATGTGGAGGAATGCAACAGTTACGTACAAAATTTACTTAGGGAATTTTACGTGCTGACGTGGCTACCAGAAAATTATTTTTGGTTGACCACTCAGCCTCGGCCAGAGACTAGAGACATGCAGTGGGGTCTGAGACTGAGACCCACGGTTGAATCAGTTGATAAAGTAATTACCCTTTTTTATTTATTTTATAATAAAAATATATATTTTAAAAATTTTGACAAGATTTATAAAAAATTCTAATGAAATAAGATAATTAAAAGTTTGATACTTTTAATTAAGATTTTTCAAATTTTAAAAATACTTTCAAAATGTGTGAAAGTTTAAAAAAAATTTATAAAATTTTTCCTAAAATAAAAAAATTGAGAATACTAAATATAGTATTCTCATTTTGTTTAATATATATATATACATATGTCGTTAATTAATGGTAAAACGACAATGTTATATAAGTTTTTCATAATTCATATCGTTTAATTAACCACTAACAATGAGAACCCTAATTATTTTTGAGGTCTCTCAATGTGTTAGGAAAAAATGCATTTCACGTCTCGAAGTTTCATTTCTTTTTTAATCTTATTTTTAGTACTTTAAAAAAAAAAAAGAGAAGAGAAAAATTTAAATTAGTAATATCCGATTCATTAAGCATGGTCGAAAACTATCCGCCCATATATATATTAGTGTGTATTAGGAAGGTTGGTTTTGAAATGTTCAACAAATGTTGAACAAAACTTCCCATTAATTGCTTTGGTTTGTTAATTATTTTTCGCGTCAAATCCTCCCATCCCATACATATTTGCATATTTGATGGAGACAAAAACGGTGGATTCCCATGAAATCTTACACGTGTTATCCATGCAAAGCTACCACGCCGGACTCACCCTCACATGCTGCCACTCGTCACCCCCACCGCTTCTCTTTAAGTACTCCTTCCATCTCCACCACTTCTCCAACATCATCATCATCATAATCGATCATTTCAAACTCTCTCACAAATTAAAGTCATGTCTGATCAATCAAGGCCGGTGAGCCAGAGGCTCTACGATTCTGCTCCGTCTTCACGCCAGACGGTGAAGTTCTTGACGGCGGTGACAGTTGGCGCCACGCTGTTAATCCTGTCCGGGTTAACCTTAACCGGGACGGTGATAGCGTTGATCTTGGCAACCCCAGTTCTTGTCCTGTTCAGCCCGATCCTAGTCCCTGCCGGGTTTGTCATATTCCTCGTGGTGGCGGGTTTCGTGTTCTCCGGCGGGTGCGGGGTGGCGGCGCTGTCGGCGCTGACGTGGATATACAATTATGTGACGGGAAAGTGCCCTCCGGGAGCTGAGAAGCTGGATTACGCAAGGATGAGAATCGCGGATAAGGCTAGGGACATGACGGAGAGGGCTAGGGAGTACGGGAATTTCGTGCAACACAAAGCTCAAGAGGCTACTCAACGTGCTTGATCGAATGTCGTCATGAATTGGGTGTACGTACACGTGGCGTTGATCTGCTCTGTTTTGATATGATTGCCTGCCGGGATCGACCGACAATTAATGTGTTCGTTTTTGTTTGAGCTGAGGTTTAGTTTGTTTGTTAGTGTAGTATGGATCATGGGATGGAGTTTTCCTGTTAATACTTTAACAGGTTGCTGTCCTGCTGTTTGCATGCTTGCTTTAAGCATATTAATTAATAATTAATAATTAATAATGCATTTTTGTATTTGTTTTGATCTTCTCATGGAACGTACGTTGGTTTGTTATTTGCTGGCGTGGAAATTAAACATATATATATACACAAAACGCAGCAATATATATATATATATAGAGAGAGAGAGAGAGAGAGAGAGAGAGAGAGAAAGAGAGGCGAAACCACCTTTGGCTTTGGGTCATCGTTTGAAACGTGGACTTAATTTAAGAATTTCCTTGAAGACGTACAAGAATTCCAGCTCCAGCCAAAAAGTTTCAGGAAGCCTAGCTTGGAAACATTCCGACGAACTGAACTGTTAACATAATTAACGTAACTTACGTACGTACGTACGTGCATGTGTTTAATTTATCATTGAATAATATTTTTCTTCTACTACTTAATTTGAGTGTAGTGCAATAATAGAAAACCCAATATTAGAGGTGGTTTCTATACAAATCATGCATGCATATGAATCACAATCACTTTTAAGAAACATTACAGCTCGATCGAGTCTCATGAATGAAGTTGGAGTAGTTTTGTATATGAATTCTATATTTTTTTTTACTTGTTTTAGTAAATATTAACGATGTGATAAATTTGTCAGTTTTTGGAGCAAAACCCCCTAATTTTTTGTACTTTAGAATTGATCATATATATTGTGATATTTAATTGTAAACATGTAACAAATGTTATCTTCAATATATGAATTGTGGAAAATAGACCATTTATTTCCAAGAGATAACTCAATTGGCTAGAATCAAATTACTAATTTAAATATTTCTTTCCTCTCTTGTGCAGAAAAAAATAAAATAAAATAAATTGCGACACAGAACATGATCATGATCAGATCAGCATCAGTAGGTGTCGATCTTTTCTGTTTTCTTTAATTTCTTGTATGGTAATCTCATTTCATGTGCCTGCCTGCCATTCTTGCACTAATAACATTCAAACTTCTCTTTTTTCTTTTTGATTTGAAATGAAATATACATATTATTTATTCTCCATAGATGATAGATCTATGATCCTTTGATTTGGGTTGTCCACCGCTCTTCCCACCGACCACCAGCCCTTAGTTTGGGAGTTTTTCTTCTGCATCTCAAATGCTACCCTAACAGGCTGGGGGGCTATAACATTTTTTGTGCATCAAGGGAAATGCATTGGTTGGCTTATTTGTGTAGATAGCACAAAGTGGCGATGGAAGACTAGAATATTTTAAAGATATTAGGCTTCAAACGAAAGAGAAGCATTAGATGTAATACATGCTATACGAAGGGAAGGATGCTGTTGGAGTAGGTACTGACAACTGATAGATGATACAAAAACTACGGTAAATGGCTTCCAATCATTTTACCTTAAGCACGTGGACGGTGGATGGAAGAATATCCTGTATTTATTCGAAATATAGCCATTACGGAACAGTTTGTACTTCCTTGACTATTAATGAAAGTATGACAAAACTTCAAAGAAGAAATAGAGAACTAAAAAAGATAGGGATCCATATAATCATATTGCAACATTGTTAATAAAAAGAAAAGAAAAAAAATACTACACATTGCTTCCATTGTTTCTTCAACAAAGTATTATAACAATCTCTCTCTCTATCTCTCTCTCTCTCTCTCTCTCCATTTTCCTTTACCTTTCTTTACATTTGTTATCTCTATGTCAATCACTCACCTACTCTCACAGAACATACAGAAATACCTAACAGAAAAAAGGTACAAGTTAAGGTTTGACATGTCATCTTGTTGAGAGCCATATTTCTATGACTGCCAGAACATCTCAAAATTGCTACTATACAATGAACGGTCATGTATCTCCAGATTTGCCACATGCCAATTTATAAGGCGGGACTGGAAGAGTTTACATAAAACCAGTCCACCAGGAAAAAGCCACCATTCACTTTCGTCCCTGTGCCAACCAACAAGCACCATGAAAATAATCAGAAACTGTTAATTGGGGTGCCTTGCAAATGGCTTCCTAACAACATAAAGAAATTTTTTCAAAGATTAAAGAATCCCTCACATGTTAATATTCCATGGCTGAAAGTTCGCAAGCGTTCTATTAGGTGATGATTGTAAGTTATAGTGCAGATATCCACAAACAAAAGCAACCACCTGAAAGAAGATCATAAGGTAATAATGTTTCACTTTTGTCAAGAGAAAAACAGGATAGAAGCTATCACCAAGCTTAATTAAAGACCTAGGAATTATGAGGTTTATGAGATGGGGGAGGGCTCCCTTTTTGCTGTGTATCCTACTCTCATTTTTGGACTGCCATTTGAGAGAATATATGTATGTTTGTACATTTCTATACATATTGTGATCCATTCAGTGTCAAGAGAACAAACTAAAAATATATAATAATTTGTCAAATTCAAACTATAATTCTAAATAAAATCCACTTCGGATTTGAAGATTTTGTGTTCTCATATTTCTTTTCAGCAAGTAAGTTTCTCACAGCTTCAACGTTCATTGGGTGAAGGAAGAGTAGCAAAGCAGAACCCAGATAAAGAATTAACTATAACCACTCAAACCGAATCTTAAGAGGCAGATATTGCAACTTACAACATTGATCAAGGATGTAATGTTCCACAAAGCATAAAAACGTGCAAGGCTTGCGGAACGTCTATGTCCATGACTGAATAGAGCATTCATTCCAGCAGGAAATGGGAGAAGAGTGCCAAGAGGTAAAATAAACAAAACCAGAAAAACATCTGCCAGGGAAAATGAATACATCTGGAGCAAAGTAAGCAACACTAAGCTAAAATCCCCTAAAAGTAGCATAGAGATGACTAAACCAACAAGATCCTGCAATAACATTAGGACCCAAAAAAAAGGCGAATTATTGACAGTGAGTGAAGTAAAATCTAAATTTCATGTGAATTTTAACCAATAAAATGCAATAATCAACCCAAGCATGATTTATACCTGGTGGCGAACAGGTCTAGTATTATGAAGTATAAAAGAGAGAAGATAAAATATTTCTCTCTTTTCTTCAAGTTCTTGTAAATTGCTAGCATCTAAAATGCTGCCATATGTCCTTTTTCGCCTAATTAAACTTCCGTTGCTTCCAAGCGCTCGATTTGAGTATGTTTCTTCTATCAAATGGCCAGACAGATTTTCTCTGTAAGCACTTTTTCCACTGTAAACCAAGGGAGATAGGAAGCAAAGTCAAACTCAATTCAATTACCATCAGGCTTATGTGCATTTGTTGGGAAGCATGTACAAGGAATCAGGTGTACACCAATTACCTCCGTATCTTTTCTATATCTGCTCAAGTAACACAACATAAGACTTGGGATTTCTCTATTCTATGTATTATATCTCTGTTCCTTGCTAATGTACCCGGGGGTACATTTGTGTGTTTATTGCATGCATGCCATCATGACATTCATGTTTCCGATATAATATATACAACCAATATTAGACTCTCTACACTTTCAACTTCAACGACACTTCTAAATTTGATAGGTTTAGTGTCATCATCTTATCCATGGAAGGACAAGATAACAGTAACATACACCCAGTTTCCACAAGAATTGTCGCTACACAACTATCAATTCTGACAAGTCAAGATGTGTAATGAGGATGGAATAAACATTTTTTTTTATCAGTAAATAACAATATATTAAAAGTGCAATTATCTACCTAAATTAATAGGCAAATAATTGTAGTTTTACTTGCAAGTGCATAAGGTCAAAATAGTAGCATAATGTGCAAGTGCGAGATCATTCTCACAGGGATTGGTAAATTTTGGTGGATATCAAAGCCCTACACTTTATCATAAAGTGCACAAGGTCAAAATAGTAGCATATTGGTAAATTGCACATTATGCTACTATTAATGAGGATGGAATAAACATAAAATGCAAGGCAACAAGAATTTGGTTATCACTCTTGACATAGGCTATTTCTCATAAACCCACAAACCATTACCGTAACTGTTGCTCAGTTCGTATCGCTCCACCAATATTTCCAAATGATGCAGGATTATTTTCTTCTTCAACAGCATACACCAAAAGTCCATACTGAAAATAGCCACAAGCTGTAGCCTGAAACCAAGCAAGATCAACACATATTCCACGGTTCCTCAAAGCAGGATTGGCATGAGTTTCAAGCCATCTGAGAACAGGACGAAATGTTACTATCAACCGTCCACGACGAACTAAGCGTAATTGTGCATTCAAACCAGCCACCAATCGATACCATATCGTAGGTGGGACAGACTGCAGGCCAGAAACATAACAATTAGCAAATTCTATAAAGGCAATTGATTCACCCCCCACCAAAATTCTTCCCTCTCATGTATGCGTTTATGATGAGTCTATGTGCACCTTAATCAATTTTAGAGTTTCCTCTGTATCAATCAACAAACCTGACTTATGAGGCTTGTAAGAATGTTATCGCTGAGGAGTGAGAAAGGAGCCATGTAACTTCCATCACCTCCAAAAGGTAATGACATTGGAAATCTATGGTGTAAACGTGGAGGAAGATCAGTTCTCTTTTCATCACCACCAAGGAAGAAGTCCACATATGCTAGCATTAAATCAGAAGTTGCAGCAACCTACAGTAATACAGGAGAAAATACCCAGGCTTAAAAATCAATCAGATCTCATTGAGACCACATTAAAGTCTCCACAATGTGAGGAATCAAGGATTACACACTGAAGAAACCAAATTGTGCTCAATAATAAGTTATAAATAAGAGGTTATGTATCAAAATAAAAACATACCCATACACACAAATAGCACTGAACCCCTAAGTTTAGATGTAATATACATTCGTGGATAATAAAAGGATAAGAACATGAATAATTATAAAATTGAAGCCACAAAAATGTAAAATCCAATGTCAATAAATTACTTCTGTGAACTACTACAAGTTCTCATAAGCATTTCTTTCCTTGGTAGGAAAATATACATGGCACACAACGGGTAGGAGAAATGGAGGTTTGGGCATTAGAGGCGTTTGGTGTTGCTCATACTTATCAAAAAAAATACATTACAGGTTCTTTCTGGAATGAAATAGCTGAGGCAGTCTCCTAAGCCATAGGAGAGGAGGATAGAGTTAGTGATTATAGGTGGTATTTACTAACTGTAATTTGGAAAAAAAAAAAAAAAATCAATTTAAAGATCAACCTCAACATAGAACATGCCCAGCTAATAATGTATGCTGGAGCAATAGCCGAACCATTCTGGCCACCTTCTAATGGTAAAGAAAATCCTAAACAGAAAACAGATGAGAACCAAAAGATATTGCATAAGGAAAGCTATAAACAGGACAACTGATTCACTAAAACAGAATAGCAACCATGTAGTGATTTACTGTTTGGGCAAGGGAAAGAAAGTGAGAGGTGAGGACTACGAATATAAATACATTCAAACAAGCAAAGAAACGACAACATCAGCGGCTGAGCTGGTAAAGCAAATCAGAGATTATACCCCAAATCAGGATCCATGTTATGAGCTTGAAAAATATTTCAAACCCTCATCACATGCAGCACATCAATTCAATCTAATGAAGCCACGACAAATTCATCCAAAAATTGTGAAAAACACCTACCTTGATCCCTTCATAAAGAGCGCGTGAACGACAAGAACGTAAGCAAGCATGATCATACTCTGATCTAACAAACTCACGCAAACGTTGCAATTTCAACCTCCGACGCCACTGTTGCCATGACCATGCAAGGGGATATGCAAGAACAGAAAGAATGCTATATATTGCTCCCTCCCACCACTGATAAGCAGCTAGAGCATTAATCTCATCCACAAAAGTATTGAATGCACCCTCATATCTGCCAAATCAAATAGATTATGGAGAAATACTTCCATCTCAAGTATAATTTCTTTTTGTAAGTAAAATATGGTGCCATTACAAACAATGATGGAATGTATCAAAAAAAAAGGGGAACCAGATATGCAAGCACAATTCTATCTGGACAACAAACAACCTCGATACTTTGACAAAATTCACTCAATGCCTCTAGAACATCTCAAATATAATTAAATTAACAATGAAAATGAAATCCAAAAACCCATAAAGAGACAACTGAAGTAATTAGGGAAAAAAATCAAGTTCAACTTACACAATCTCTTTTATCTGTTCAGGAGGTGTGTGGGGGAGATGCCAAGGTTCGCTGAAAGTATTAGGACCCATGAAATACATTCTATGCACATGACTCTGGGACTCTTCAGCTCTGTTTGTTTCCAAAACCTAGCACACAAATAGCAACTATTGAATCCAATGCAAGTGCAGAGTGAGAGAGACAACAAATATAAGCTACAAAAGCAGTATGTAACCAGAAAAAAATAGGTATGACAAACACAATTTCACAAAGCAAGAATATTTGAAGGAAAACCTCATTCAAAGACTCAAGAAAAGGGAAGGAGTGATCTATTTGAGAGCCATGTTGAGTGGGAGATGGTCCTGGTGATTCATCAACTCCGAAAAATTTCATTCTTGCAACACTAAGCACCACAGCTAACAGAATGAGGAGACCCATAAGGAGAAGACAAAATAACCAAGGCCCACCAAATGTATAAACCAACTCTTCAAGAGCTGTGTAACAGTTTGGCATGTGATATCTGTCTGAAATGCATCTGTAAGGACAAGGAGTTTCAGCTATACCTCCTGTTAAAGAGAACAAGTTGAAAATGCATACATCAGTTTACCAAAACTTCCAATTGAATTTGGCCATGTATACAGGAGACAGTACAATGCAACAAAGACAAAGCAAATGGAACTAGAAACAAGAAATTGTAACCTCCTTCAAGACAAAGAATGATACTCAATAAGAACTGACAAGATTACAAAGGGAATATGCACCTTTATTTCATTATTTATCTCTAATGATATATAAAAATAAAAAATAAAAATAAAAAAATTAGCCACCATTAACATAAAAGTACCTCGGACAGCAATGTAAACAGCACGATGGGGAAGCTCTTGAGCAGGACAATGATGACAAAGTGCTCTATCGGATCCAGTAGCATTCTTAAAAGTGCCAGCTGGACATTCCTGGAGATATGCAAACAATACAAAATATAAGTTTCAAAAAAGCTTGTTATTAGCTTTTATGATTTTCTTTCTCGCTTTTCCTCTCCCTCTGAGGCTTTCCCTTATATACTCCCTGTGTACTTAGGGTTGCGCCCCTTTGCGCTTTATATATATATTTTGACTTCTCAAAAAAAAGTTTCAAAAACTTAAGCTAGAGATTTTATTTCTAATAAGTAGTGAAAAAGTTTATAGAAAAGTGTACGGCACCCCTAAGTACACAGGCCGTATACACAGGGAGCTCTCACAAGCCTAAAACCCAAGCAACAGCAAAAACACCTGCAACCCAACCAATCCATCAAAACCCCAAAAACCCACGAGACAACAAAGCCCAATGATGCATGGAAATGGAGTAACACCATCTGAAATGGAGGAACCTCCTCCTATCCAAGATGTTTAAAGGATAATTAGGACCCTATAATGTTCAGCATTCAGCATTTTCTACTTATTACCATTAGTAGCTGTAATATTGCATGATTCATGAAGGAAAAATATTTTTGATCGATAAGTTACTGTTACACACACACCCAACGGGACTTGAACCCATGACCTCAACCTCCACCTTGCTACAAAGGGAGGAAGTATTGTTTGAACTTAAGCTCATTGGCCAACTCATGAAAGTAAAGACATCCTAAAAACTAACAAGTAATGAAAGAAAAAAAAGGGCTCAAAACACCTTTCATTTATTCACGGTGCCTTGAAGTTGAAAAATCTATTTGTTTGTTAAAGTATTTTGAGGGTGCTTTTTGTTTTCTATTTGAAAAGTCTTATGATGTGACATAAAGATTAAAAATGTTTTTTTTTTTAATTGTTTGTTACCAAATAATGCCTACATTTTTTTTATGTTATGAAATCTATGTACAGACGTACAAACTCGAATTGAGAAATGATAAAACAAACAAAGGTTATACAAAGAAAAACGTAATGGACAAATCTCAATGTCACAATTTCCAAAACCTACCTCACAAAATATACCAAACAGTCCTTTTGGGCAAGCTTTCCCAGTCACTGTTCCATTTTCTCCAGCACCACCTTGACGCGTACCATCCCCTCCCCTATAACCATTATAGAGAACATCAAAATGCTACCAGGAAGTCCACGACATATATGAGCAATATGGGAAAGATCGGCTACATATACCCCCAAAAAGAAAGACTAGCCAAACCTAGTGATGATATTATAAAATGCACTAGGATATTGTTTTTTGATAAATGACTCATTTCATTAAAAAGCTCAAAGGTTATGAATGTTGTATTTTCCTTTACTTATCAAAAAAAAAAAAAAGCTCAAAGGAGTGCAACCCTAATCCACAGAATGTATACAAAGAAAAGCCACACTAAAGGCGAAAAGAACATGCGCTAGTAAACACCAAATGCTTTCTTTTCATAAAATACAAAAATCCAGAGAATTCAAAAGAATATACAGAAATATGTACCATTTGAATAGATTGTACGAACCTTGCTTGGATGCTTCCCTTAACTGTAGCAATGGGCTGGTACACATCTCCAGTGGGAATGTCAGACCAATGAAAATGAATCCTTCCACCACCTCCTCCGCCACATCCATTGGGACCACCAGATCCCCCAATACTTGAAAGAACAGCAGGCTCACCAAGAGCTAGTGTATGCAAAAACAGAAGAATAGATCCACCAGACCCACCTCCAGGACCTCCATTAAATCCATCTGCAATAGCATTATTTGCCTTTCCACTAGTTCTTTTAAAACTTTCTCCATCAGCACTCACTGAGCCTTCAATTGACAAACTTGACAAGGGATGCTCCGATGAACCCATTACTGCTCAAACAGATATAACGAATCAATATGAAGGATAAAGTATAAATGGTACAGTAGCTATCACCTCAAATAAGGTTGTATATAAAAGGACAGAGCCGGCCTCTATTCAATAGAAGTAGCTACTTGCTATGTTATTTATGTTTTTTCAGTAAGTAATGGAATGCATTCAAAATAGTGCAAAAGGAGTGCAACCTAGTACAAGCATACAAGAGAAAACCCCAAAGCCAACCAACTAGCACTTTTCAAAGATTACAAAAAAAAAAAAAAAAAAAAAGAAAAGAAAAAGACTCCAACAAGCAATTACTAGAACAACAAAATTAAAGAATGTTAAAGGATGGAAGAATAAAATAATAATAAAGAGCAATCTAAGTAACTTATAGTGGGACTTAATTATCAATATATGTATGCACTAGACCATTAAAAATTTTGAAGAATGTGACTTCACAATTATCTCAGTGCAACATAAGGAAAAAGAAAGTATGCCCATGAATGGAACCACTCCACCTACAATCAAATTTTACATAGAATCATCACAATTTTTCACGTAATACATGGTGGAGAAGAGATCTTTGATGTTGCAGATATATGACATAACATGCGAAAAGAGTTATTTAGCAATGTCTTCCTCCATTTAATGGCATAATAGTGTCAAGACTTGGCCGCAATATGAGCTTACCTATAATACCACCACCTGCAGTTGAACCAGCAAAGCTGTCATCTCCACTTCCACTACCAAGTTCACAAGGCAAATCTGCATTCCCATATGAGATACCACCCTCGACACAATCATCAGAGTAGCATCCAGGCCCACCCTTGCCACCATGCCCACCACCACTAAAAATACCATTACTCAGACCATGTCCTCTGCCCACACCACCTGTGCAGCCTGAACAAACACAAATATGAATTCCACCCAAGTAAGACTTCTTCGGAGTCAAAATATGATTTGTTTTATTTTGTTCCAGACATTTAAATAGATCATAAAAGTTCAACCGACCATTCAAACTGCAATGTCATTATGTGAGTTTCAACTCAATTACTCTTGGTCATAATAAAATCACGGGTGAAGGGGAAACAATACCCATCCCAGATGCACTTATTGTCCCAGTAGAATGTACAGCTATATTTCTTGCTCTATGGAAATGAACAACAGTCCCTTTTATAAGGCCTTTAACAGATATATCTTCAACTCGGCAGATCTGAAAAAGCAAATTGATAAAGCTACTAAATAGACCCAGATGAGAAATTTCAAATTCTATTACCGCACCAACTGAACAAACACCTGAATAGTGAAGGACAGTGACGAGTTCACATTGCAATCTTCAGGTGGTTGAAGTAGTTCAATAGGACAATCTTGGTTTTCACAATGGAGCTTTGGTGTCCTACCATACAATAAAATAGAATACTTCAATTGTACAAAAAGAGAGCATTAGAAAGCAAGTGATGATACAACTAGATCAGAACTTACACAGCATCAGTTGTTGCATTCTCTAAGGGACCACGCAAAACAGAACCAGGTCCAACCTTCAAGCAGAAAAGAGATCTTGATTGATAATCATATACATTTAAAAAATAAATAAATAAATCCTAAACTGCCTAGCAGGTACAAGCCATTGCTACAACACTCATGGATCTGCAAATAATTATCATCAATTAGCCACTAATTGAATTTTTTCTAAATCACAACTCCATATTATACCTCTAAGTGATAGTTCACGTGTTGAGTCTCACTTATTGAGGGGATTTTGGGCCCACATAAAGGAGTATTAAAATATTAATTAAATTTATGATTTCTTATCACATTTAACATTTAAGGGCAGTCGGTAATTTAACAGTATTATCATGTTGCTAAAGCAAGATTGTATAAATAGAAAAGGACAGTAAAGTTGGGCTTAATAGTACTAGAAGAGTATAATATAATGAACCATCCAATTGGGCCCTCAAAGGCATTTGATTACTGCAAACACCCTGACAAGTTCGTGATTTGACAAATTAAGATCACACGATTAGCTGTAGATGGGCAGTAAAAGGTTGCCAAAATCAAAGACTGAACCCTAGATCAAGTAAGAAAGTAGGGGAATGAATAGATGATAGATAGGTGCTAAAACAATCATTTAAGCGCATAAAAAAGAATGCGATTACAAAAAGAAAAGTAAAGGGCAAAAGAAATGAGAAGACAAGGATCTGTGAGAACTAGTGGAATGCGCCAAAAAGGTCCAATGAGACACAAGGCTAATCCTACCTCATAAAAGCATGCTGAGAACTAGTGAGAGCCAAAGCAAAATCCAACAAGCCTGATAATTAACCAATGAGTGCATCAAAAAATAAATAAATAAGTGACTGATGACATCCTACAGTGATTTCTTTGTAAGTGGTAATCTCATACAAAACATGAAAAATGGTTTGGTAGTAGCATATTCTTCATAATTAAACAAGAAAATTCTTAATTCAGGCTAAAAGGATAAGAATAAAAATATGGACAACACAACAATCTGTACTAATTTAATATAATCTCCAAATTATGAAGGCATTTGCATGGAAGTGTCAAGTCACACTCTGAATGAAAAGATAGTAAATAGTAGTATAAACATATATATTAAGTACCAAATTGGATATTTATTAAGTGGAACTAGGTTTATAAGTGATTTCATGAGACTGCAATTGTATCTTTGACTACTCCTTTTAGGCTATAACACAAACGCGACTAACATTTCCCTAGATTGTGGCAAATAGTATTAGAGTCCACTTAGTAATGGCGCATGGCATTAGACCGCTACAACACAATGCAGACCCTAACAATACCAAAAATTTCGGCATGGGGAGATTTTGATACTCCAGATGATGAAAGTGTTGTGTTAAATCTCAAATTGTAAAGGTGTTGCATGGGTAGGTGCTAAGTTCCACATTGATTATATATTAAAGGTGGAACTGACTGTATAAATGATTTCAAGAAACTCCAACATAAATGTGATTGGTCCTTTTGAAGTATAACACAAATGTAGTTAGTGCTTCCTTGATTAGTAAGAAATAGCATCCAAGCCAACCTAATAAAACCATGCTCGAGAAGCCCCTCAGCTCCTTTCAATCAAACATAAAACAGACTCCCCCTTCTGCAACTGAGAGCTCAAAGGCTTACATAGAACCAACTCAAGAAACCCACCACAAATAGCCAGAAACCAATGACTACAGCCACACCAGCACAAGATAGGGGCAAGACACAGAAGAAGGAAGACGTCAGCACGCACCTACACGTGCCGACGAGACAGAGTCATAAGAACCTTTTCACCCAAAATCATAATGTGGGTTATTTAGGAAAAAAGGTAACGCTTGACCAATATGAGCGCTAAACAGGAATATGCATTAACTGCACAAGCTAGATTATATATCTAATTTCGTGGTGCCCCAACTTCTAATTTTGATAAATAAACAAAAATATAAAGTTTGAATTATTTTACGGTCAACTGGTTAGAGAGAGAGAGAATCATAAGAACCTTTTCACACAAAATCATAATGTGGGTTATTTAGGAAAAAAGGTTAGACGCTTGACCAATATGAGCACTAAAAAGGTATATGCATTAACTGCACCATCTAGATTATATATCTAATTTTGTGGTGCCCCAACTTCTAATTGTGATAAATAAACAAAAATATAAAGTTTGAATTATTTTACAGTCAACTGGTTAAGAGTTATGCTAAAACAATATTTATTAAGATTCACACAATGAAAATCTCAAATTCTGAACAATATGGTACAACTAGATTTCTTAATTTGCAAGCTTCTAGTAAATAGTTTACTGGCCGATTAACAAAAAAGGTTGTAATAGTCATCTGAGACAACATAACATTTATAATGGAACAGAAGCCTACATGGATACTGTAAAACAGTGATAGCACCAGGCGTTGTGCTTCAATCCAATTCCCTGGTCCAGATAAATTCAGCAGACCTTGTCCATGAACACCCAGATTTGCATTAGAATGTATGACAGACGACTCCTGTTATAGAAAAAGCAGAAACATCATCTATAAATGCATGATAAGCAATATACTTGAGAAAAATGCCAAATAAACGGACTAGTGACACACACCTTGAGAACAATTAAATTACTAGCCTCAAGCAAGGATGTGGCAAGCATTGCATCATCACCACCATCTATCAGCAATGTGGAATTCCACATCAAGAATATTTTTACAGACATGCGCAGAGCCCCATACACCTTGGGTTAAACAAACCAAGCTATCATTATCCATATAACAAAGTTAATCATTAAACCTCCAATTTCATCAAACAAGGTAGGAACGCATAGAAAGGCCTGTGTGTGGAACAACCAGAGGGGTGAAACTAAGCAGATATATGATACTAAAGATTCACCCAGCCATGTCTCTTACTTATTGGTCATTATCAAGAAAAGGAATAATCTTATAAAATCAGCAAACAGCATATGAAAATTTGTCAACAAGAATGCAAGCAATGCACACATGCAGACACATACACATTAAGAGAGAGAGAGAGAAGCAGAAATCTTTAGAACAGCTGAACAAGTACATCAAGATGCAAAAGAGCTTCTAGGTCAGTATGCATAAAAAGAATTTACTAAATTGTCACTTACCTTCATCACAGAGTAACTCATCAACAGTTCTTCTGCCAATAACTCAAACTCTGAAGAAGCATAATGCGCAAGCCCAAAACTCAACACTCCACCGCATAACAGACTTATCTGTCCTTGTACCTGAGACAAGGCATTGGCAGGAGATCACTGAATTAAATTCCCATAAGCATCATAATTGCATTTCCCAGAAGGATAAAAGGTCAACCAAACTTTAATTTCTTTAAAACAAATAGCTGAGAACTTAATTAAGAGCTCTTGTACATAGATATTTACAGTTAATGAAAACTTTATTCTTATTCAAAAAATTCTGGAAGGCTCCATATAATGTGACCAAAAGTTAATTTTAGTTTTACCAATAAAATCTAAACATGCATCTTAATATATTCATGCTCACACCAAAAGACTGATTGAGATTGGCCCAATAAAACGTGGTTTAAAGAATTCAAAAATTGAATATACAGAAATCATAAGATCTAGATAAAGTATAAAAAGCTTACATACACTACATTCTAAATCTACAATAATGTACAATCATGCCTAAAAAGGAAGAAGCATTATTAACATCTGACGCATGCAACATATTAACAAATGCACTACATGTATCAAGTGAACCTACACAACATATAAATAGTAGTACAGATGTTAATAGCATAATGGTCTCCACTCGAGATATATTAGATATGAAGTGGGCGATGGATCTAAGATTCGTTTCTGGCATGACGCTTGGTGAGGAGATCAGTCATTTACGGAAGCTTTTGTGAAGTTATTTAGTATTGCCCATTATAAGAAACCGTGGGCTGTGGACAACATGATGTCTTCCAATGGTGTTATTCAGTGGAATATGTCTTTTGTCAAATTGGTACAAGATTGGGAGATACATTTGGTGCTCGCATTTTTTATGTGCTATATTCAATTAGATGCAGACAAGGTAGTAAGGATTGTATTCTGTGGATTCATTTAAAGAGGAAGAAATTTGAGGTGAGGTCGTTTTTTCATTAGTTGTATTGGGGGGGGGGGGGGGGGGGGGGGTNGGGGGGGTGTTCTTCTTTTCCTTCTTTTCCTTCGAGTGGTTGAAAAGTTAAATTCCCTTTGAGAGTACTTATCAAAAAAACAAAACAAAAAAAAAAGAATCCCTTTGAGAGTTATTTTTTTGGTATGGATAGCAGCTCATGGTAAGATTTTGACATTAGATAATCTGAGAAAGAGAAGTCATAGTAGTGAAATGGTGTTGCATGTGTAGGAAGAGTGGGAAATCGATTAATCATTCTTTACTCCATTGCAAAGTGGCAAGAGAATTATGGAGTGTGATCTTTGCCCTATTCAGAGTCCACTGGGTGATGCCTGCAAGGGTGGTACAGGTGTTAGATTGTTGGCAAGGTCAGGCGAGTAGACGCTTATTCCTAAATGTGTGAAGAATAGCCTCGTTGTGCATAATGTGTAGTATATGGAGAGAGCGGAATGCTAGATGTTTTGAAGATCGTAAGAAGACAAGGGAAGAGCTCAAGAACAACCTGGTCAAATTGCTTTTTAGTAGGACTGTGGTGTATAATATCTCAATTTTTTAATGGATTTCTGTTCTTTTAGCATATAAGGGGGATTTTCTTTGTATGCATCATATGTACTAGGGTCCTATGCACTCTTCAATAAAATGAATTATTTATAAAAATAAAAATAAAGATAAAAATTTGATAAGTAAAAAGTACTAAAGTTTTAACATAATGGTCCACTATTGGATTAGTATTTCTGGCTTGTATCCTAAATCTCTCGTCTCTTAAACATATTTGTTCCATTTAGATCCAAAAATAAAATAATGCCTCTAAATGCTGTCATTTACGGTTGTGAGACACATTAAAATTAAAACATTAAAAATTATAAAAAAAAAAACCTCCTAAAATGAAAATAAAGCAAAATAATAGAGGGAAGGGTCAAACAAACTTCTTATTTTTAAAAATTATATCAAATACAAATTAAATTTGTTTTATTTACCTCTAATTATTTATAGTAATTATAATAAAATATCCATTACCCAAAGTAGTTCTGAATGATTTTATTTCATTTATGTATATTTAAAACTGCCCCTTCTGAATTTACACAATATCTAACTTAGACAAAGAAGGGAGGTCACACAATGTCTTTTATCTCCAAAAATAAAATGTACCGATATAGGTTGGCCAGAAAGTAAGATCAAACCACATATAGGGACCAAGAGCTCTGACAGTAGAAATTACAAATCTGAATTTCACAAACCTGGACACGACTCCAGCGCAATGGAACAGTAGCCCTGGCATTATTTTGAACATAAACATTTGTCCAAAGAGGCTGATTAGGAAACTCCAAAAGAAGTGTCTCCGTATTTGTTGATATGTTATGATTGCTAACAATAAGGCTCCGGGGAACAGCATCATACAAAGTCCCAGCAGCACCTGCATTCTCGGGACAGCCAAAACTACTTCCACCTGCAAATTACAACTAAGGTTGCAGTTGCTACTAAGTTTCCACAGAAGAATGCCAATATATGATTCAAATGAAGTGGAGAAGATGCCATTTGGTTCAATTAGTTGAAAACCAATCCCCCTCCCCCAAAAAAGAACAGACATATAGAAAGAAATTGAAGCTTTAAGATGGAATAGCATTGAAAACAGCAAGGTTTTATTCTATAACTCACTGAAAATATTAAAAAAAAATGTTTATAACCCCCTGCAGAACTTGGTGAGCTTTTCCAGTTGGGTCCTATTCTTATTGGCTTTCGTATTACCCTGGCAGCAAAGCCCCAGTTAAGGGTTTTGAATCTGGCTGCTCAAGGAAAGTCCCTTTCTGTCTCGAGGAATCTTGCAGTTCCTCTAGTTCAGAGTGGGTGTTTGTTGCTCAAGGGGGCATGCGGGTTCCAGTTAATCAGCCCTGCATGGATGTGGATTTGTTTGCCACGGAGGAGCCCACTCCTTTGAGTTCCTGTCTGGCAGTAGCCACGCCAAACGGTACAGGGTCCCCATGCCTTTAGATTGGGTTTTGCAATAGTGATGGAATATCACCATTTGGGGGGGCTATCGTGTAAGGATTTTGAAGAGGAACTTTTGGCATTATTAGCAGCTATTGAAGCAAGCCGCCCTAATCAAGTGCTGACCTTGTGCTCAAAAGCGGGTGTTAAAGGTAGTAGCATTATTGATGGAATTTCACCATTTGGGGGGGCTATTGTGTGAGGATTTTGAAGAGGAACTTTTGGCATTATTAGCAGCTATTGAAGCAAGCCACCCTAATCAAGTGCTGACCTCGTGCTCAAAAGCAGGTGTTAAAGGTAGTAGAGAATTAATAAGGCCGTCTTTCCACATTAATTATGATGCAAACAGCAGCAGTGCAAGCCGTGGTAGAGTCAAGGGGAGGGTTTGTCAGTGGTTATTATGAAGCCCAAGCTGCTTTCATGGAATGTAAAAGTGTTAAATGAGGTTGGCAAGTGCTTTAGAGTTAGAAATTTGCTTAGACAGTGGAAGGTGGACATTATTTGTTTGCATGAATCTAAATTGGAATTCATTTCCAATAGTGTTGTGCATAGTTTGTGGCGGTCATCATGTGGATTGGTGCTACTCAAACTCCCAAGGGGCCTCCAGTGATATTTTGCTCATGTGGGATAGGAGGGTGCTGGAGAAGATCAAAGAGTATATGAGGGAATTTTATGTTGCCTGCTCATTCAAAAACGTCGAAGACTTAAGCTTCTACAGGGGTTTATGGGCCCAACTTAGATAGTGACAAAAAATTGTTATGGGAGGAATTGGCTAGCTTGCTTAGTTGGTGGAATTTGTTGTGGTACATTGGGGAAGACTTTAACATCACCCATTTTCCCAGTCAAAGGTTGGGTGAAGGCCATTTTAGTCCCGCTATGACAGATTTCTCTTACCTTCAGAACAGGGTCTCATGGACCTCCCCCTTGTAGGTGGGAGTTTTACACGGTCTAACAATCAGGAAACCCCTTTTTGGTCTAGAATCGATAGGTTTCTGATCTCTCCAAAATGGGAAGCCAAGTTTCCAGGGCTATCTCAAAAAAGGTTGCATAGGTTATGTTCAAACCACTTCCTCATTCTTCTTGATTGTGGTGGTATTGAGGGGGAAATGTGGCTTAAGGCCCATGTTTTGTTGACAGAGTGAGGTAGTGGTGGTCATCTTATCAGTTTCAAGGCCACCCCTTACTTTATTTTGGCTCGTAAACTTATGGCCTTGAAATCTGATTTAAGAACCTGGAATGAGAAGGTGTTTGGTAACATGGTATGTTAGAAAAAGAAAAAGAAAAAGAAAAAAAAAATCTCTTTTTCAGGAGCTACATGTTCTTGATGGCTCAGAGGAAGAGAGGGTCTTAGATGTTGAAGAGAAATTGATGAAGACCAATGTCATTAGGAAATTGGAGAAAATTACATTAACGGAGGAGATAAGTTGGAGGAAAAAGTATAGGGCTCTTTGGTTAAAAGAGGGTGACAAATGCACAAAGGTTTTCCATCAGGTGGCCAATTCAAATAGGAGTAGAGGAATTCTACACTTCTCAAAACCAGTACACTACCCATTATCAATCAACACCCAAAATACATTATAAGTTTCCTCTTCATGTGTACCATGCACAACTCCTAGACAGCACCTATGATGTTTAGTTTTTCTTTCCTTACGAAGATTTTACTATCATAAAATACCTTTAAAAAAAAGTAAAAAAAGAAAAGAAAAAAGGAAACCTCATCTAGAGCTTATAAGTTTTCCAGCCCACCTATATTGACTATTCGAAACAATATTCCCTAAAATGAAGTGCTGTCCTCCATCATAAACAGTACACCTCATGTTGCCCTATTGTTATAGAAGTATGTCAGATTATATCAAATGATATAATCTGACATATTGGGTTTTGTTTTTGGGCTCCTTTGTATACTTTTTGTGTACCTAGAGGCATAGGTGGTTTGGGTTTCCTTTGTATGCTTGAGGCGCTTCGTGTTGTCCTTGTGTACTTAGAGGCGCTTGGCGCTTTTTTTTGGTATATAATACACCGACTTACCAAAAAAAAAAATGTCAGATTATATCAAATGACATTTTTTGGGATGAATACAAACGACACTTAGTGGTTCCTTGTGACATACAGTACATACATATACTTCATTAAATTAATAAAGAAAATTTAGGCACTCTGGATGACATGATTTTATAAAACTCGCTTGTGTTCCCAGTCTCGTTATATGCCGCCTATAGTATCCCTACGTCTGAACTACATTACTATAATAATCGTTGTGTATTCATGTCATGCATGCAAATGGGCTTCCCACATTTCCTTCCAGTGATATTAATATAACTTTATCTAGAAACAAGGGCAGACCCCTAAGAGAATATAACAAATTGAAAATAAAAAAGCATTTTCCAGTTAATAAGTTGCTCCTAGAACGTTTTAGAAATATAAAGGGACATGAACCTGGCAAAAGAACAAAACAAATCTCACCATGCACAAAAATTTTTGGGTCATCATGCCTGCTGAAAACATCAACTGAAACTCTACCACCACCGCCACCACCATAACCATTACCTCCACAAGCACTTATCCTGCCACTGCCAGTCCTGCTCTTAAGAAAAACACTCTAGTTAATTTTTACAGATGGAACTTGACCCCTGGTGCAAGTACAATCACACCCACATCTACATAGAACCAAGGGATGAGAATTATGTGGAATAATATGGAGTTGAATGTATCTCCTGCTAAAAATAAAAATATAAATCCTGCCACTGCCAGTCCTGCTCTTAAGAAAAACACTTTCGTTAATTTTTACAGATGCAACTTGACCCTGGTGCAAGTACAATTACACCCACATCTACCTAGACCAAGGGATGATAATTATGTGGAATAATATTGAGTTGAATGTATCTCCTGCTAAAAATAAAAATAAAAATATATCTTAAATGTGTCTAGCATTCACACACATGGAAAAATTACACCAACCTCACTTGAGATTTTGGGCAATTAGACTTTTTTCTCTCCTTGTTTTGAATTAGACGTTAACCTTCTTTGAAATGAAAAATATTATACACTGCTCACCTTTAAGACACTAATATATATTAAATAATCTAACATGATCTTTTACCGATACAAAAACAAAAGTTAAGAGTTTGGTTAAAATGCTTAAATTACTAATTTTACTTTTAAAAGTTCAGCAACCACTGAATTTACGCTCATTAAGCATTGTATTAACTATTGGGCCTCAAATTATTTAAGAGAACTTGATTTCGACCAATTTAACTATTCTTCACAAATTCAATTGCTCCTCATTTAGTTTTCAAAATTAAACACAAACTTTCCAAAGCATTTTGCTTCCTTTTAGGGAGAAAATAATTTAAAAACTAAGGTACAATAGTAGGAAAACGAGAAACCAAAGATCCAACAAAAGAGTTTTTTTTTTTTCTTTTCTTTTGGAAAAAAGCCTTTTTTCAGTAAATGAGTAAAACAATTCAAAAACTTGGTTTTGATTTAAACATAATATTTCTAATTTAAGGGAGGTTGGTATCTAACTCAAAACAATGACAATACACAATGTAATTTCACAAACCCACAAGTCCAATGTAATTTTTCACACACACATATCACCAAAGTTGAGGTATCAGAGTTCAATCTATCTTAATTTCCTCAACACAAACATCAGTCTAATGATTTCAAGAAACCTAAACACGTCCACCTCCCACAGCAAAGCTACAAGGAAAACGCATATCCAAGTAACGAAAAATCCAAAACTACAGCCCTTCACAGGACTCCCCACTTCAGAATTAGCAAACCCTTATTTTACATTAACTCAGGTTTGGGAGTCGGGTGCGTTTATGCATCCAACTATTGGGTTCATCTGTTTCAGGGTTTGGTAGTCAGGTTTGGTGTCAGGAGTGGTTATGCATCCAGCAATTATGTTCATCTGTTTTCACTAAAATTTGCACAATTTGGAAGTTGCAATGAGTGGTACAACAAGGTGCAGTGATTGGTATGATCATAACAAGTAAACCCTTGGGTACATATACATAAGTATATAAATTTATTAAGGAAACATATTCCAAAAATATTTGGAAGGTGAGATAGTGCATTATGAAAAAGCTAAGGGTTTGGGAAGCGGAAGAAGATCAAGATAAATGTATAGTTCTTTTTTTTTTCTAGTAAGAAACAACTGAGCTGTTACATGGTAAAAAATTAGAGAGATTGGTAGGTACAGACTATTCTAAATTAGGTTACCAAGGCAAGTAAGAGAGAGATCACATGATTATGATGATTATTAAACCACTAGTTATCCCAAAAATTTAAACTCACAGGAAATAGTGAAGTTAATTATTTAATTAATATTCTAACATTCCTTTCACGTCTGGAACCAAACAACACATAGAATACTTTAGTTGAAATTGAAAATAAAACTATGGAGTAGGAATTTCAAACTCAAGATCTCTGCGCTTATACTATATCAAATTACCAATCATCTCATAAGTTAAAACTAATATGAAATGATATAATTAACGTTCTAATAACAACAACAACAAAAATAATAATGACAATAACAATAATAATAAATATCACTCATCCCAAAAGCCTACACTGATAGCAAATGACAAATTTAATCACTTATCAATTTTATTTTTTTTTAGAAGTAGTTGCATATTCATTAAAAAGCATAAAGGTGCAACCCAAGTACATAGCAAATAATAACAATAACAATAATAATAAATATCATTCATCTCAAAAGTCTACATTGATAGGAAATGACAAATTTAATCACTTAACAATTTATTTTTTTATAAGTAATCGCATATTCATTAAAAATCACAAAGGCGTAACCAAGTACACAGGAAATATACTAGAGAAATACCTAACTAGAAGCTAAAAAAAAGATCTAAAAAAATGAAAGCTCAAAATATTAAAATCCAACCCAATGAAAAGAGTCTTAAAGAATAAGGCCTTCAATTCCACCCATGTTCCTTCGTGATCTTCAAAGCTGCGATTTTTTCTTTTTTGATAAGTAGTGAAAACTTTATTGAAAAGCATAAGGCGCTCCCTAGTACACAGACCGTATAACACAGGGAGCTCCCACAAGTCCAAAACCCAAGCAACAACAAAACACCCTCAACCCAACCAACCAATCAAGCCCACCACCCAAAACCCACGAGACAACAAAGCCCAAAACCCTCAAACGCTAAGACACGCGAGCCTTGCCTTTTCCACCCTTATATGATGCTCCCTTTGCATCATAGTTAATGGAGCATTCTATATTCAAAAACTCCCAACTACCCTTAACCTTCCAAGGGTATCCTCTATTAAGTCTTTGATCCCCTCATCCCCAAACAAAGCCCAATCTAACATAGTGGCAAGGGGAAAATCAACAAAGGGTATGAAAACTCTCTATCCTCATCCCAAAAATCTCCATCCTCCCCATCAACTCCGAAGTCAAACCAAACTCATACTTCGAGGTATAGCTCCGATTATTTCTTTCCCTCCAAAGACACCACATAAGACACGACGAAATCATTTTCCAAAGTGCATCAAGCTAAAATATACCACTTAGTGCTCTCTAGTAAGCGAAGAGATCTACCACCCAACTAGATATAACCCAAGCCAACCATACATTGCTAAAGATAGAATTCCAAAGAGCACTGGCAATCTCACAATGGAGTAGAAGATGATCCACTGACTCCCCATTTTTCTCGCACATGCAACACCACCTAACCACAATGACATATTGTTTCCTTAGATTATCCATAGTAAGGATCTTCCCTAATGCGTTCGACCAAGCAAAAACACCACTCTTAAGGGAACCTTATTCCACAAAATACTCCTCCAAGGGAAAGGAATACTATTATGGGGACCAAGAACATTGTAGTATGATCTAACATCAAAGAAGTCTCTCTTGGAAGGAACCCAACAAAGCTTATCTCCACCACCCTATCTCACTTTGAAGGAATACAACAAGGTGAAGAACAAGGTATAGAGATTCACCTCCCAATCTTGAGCCACGCTAAGAAAGTTAATATTCCACAAATACGAGGCACTAGAAAGCTCTAAATGGTCTGTCACTAAAACGGGCAATGCTATACAAGTCTAGAAAAGCTATCTTGAGGGCTTGATCCCCACATCATACGTCATGCAAGAATCTAATTTTGGAGTCGTCACCTACCACAAATCTAGTACAGCTAGAAAACTCCTCTCAGTCCCTCCAGATATTTTTCCAAAACCCACCCCATAAGACCCATGCATCTCTTATTTAAACATTACCCACCCCATTCACTGCCATATTTTGAATCCACAACCAACCTTCATAAGGTCTCTCTCTCTCATAAGCACAAAGTCAAAGCTGCTTCCCTAAAAGAGCTTGGTCGAACACCAGCAAATTCCAAACTGCCAACCCTCCTGAGATCATAGTACACACCTCATTCCAGCTAACCAAGTGATAATTGAAATCTTCAATTATCCGGGGTTGTATAGTTTGGCTAGCAACAAGGAGGCTTCCATCGCGGATAATTTTGATTTGGTGAGTGGTTCTCACCAATGGAATATTAGTTTTGTGAGATCTTTGAATGATTGGGAAGTGGATGATTTGGCGGCACTCTACAACCTCTTGTATTCTTATAATTTGGGGGGTGGGGTTGACAAAATGTGGTGGGTTCCGAATAGGAAGGGAAAGTTTGAGGTGAGATCCTTCTATAGTATTCTTACTTCGTCTGTCAGTTTCCCATTCCCTTGGAAGAGTATTTGGCGTACTAAAGCCCCTCCGAGGGTGGCGTTCTTTGTGTGGTCGGCTTCTCTGGGCAAAATTCTTACCTTGGACAATTTGAGGAAGAAAAATATGGTGTTGGTCAATAGATGTGGGATGTCGGTTGATCATCTTCTTCTTCATTGTGCGATTGCTAGCAGCTTGTGGTCTTCCTTCTTCGCTCGGTTTGGCCTGTGCTGGGTGATGCCTCGTTCCGTTAGTGAGTTATTTGCGAGTTGGTGGACAGGAGGCCGAACGAGTAGTGCTGTCGTTTGGAAGATGGTTCCGCATTGTATCTTGTGGTGTATTTGGAGGGAGCGCAATAATAGATGTTTCGAGGACTCGCCGAGGTCCCAAGAGGAGCTCCTTCATTTTTTTCTCTTTACTTTGTACACCTGGACTACAGGCTGGCTTGCCCCTCGGGTCTTAAGCTTTGTAGATTTTCTTTCTTTTTTCTCTATCTCTCCCTAGTCCCCCTTGTATACTCCCTGTGTACTAAGGGTTGCGCCCCTTTGCGCCTTTGATATATTCTATTGACTTATCAAAAAAAAAGATGTGGGATGTGCAAGAAGGAGGAGGAATCTATTGATCATTTACTTCTTCATTGTGAGAGTGCCCAATTTTTATGGAACGCCTTTTTCAGTTGATTTGGCTTGGATTGGGTGATGCCTCGGAGGGTTGTGGACCTTTTGCATTATTGGTGGCCGGGGGGTCGTCCTCGCAGCGCTGTGGTGTGGAAAATGGTACCGCTTTGTATAATGTGGTGCATATGGTCCGAGAGGAATGGGAGATTTTTCGAGGATTCCGAAAGGAGCTTGGAGGATCTTTTACATTTCTTTTTTAATACTCTTTTCACTTGGGCGGCAGCTTGGCTGGCCCCTATTGTGATTACCTTCTCTGATTTTCTTTCTCTCTTCTCTAGCCCCCCTTAGGCGTTCTCTTGTATACTTCCTGTGTACTAGGGTTGTGCCCCTCTGCACTTTTTCTATAAATCATTAATTATCCAAAAAAAAAAAATTGAAATCTTCACCATGATGCCTCATAAAAAATCTCATTGTTCAGGTAACTCTCCCATCCTTTGACAAGTACATTATCTACCATCTAGTCAAAAGACACTCTATCTTCTCAATAAATGTCATCCCAAATCGATTTGGCCTTAAACAAGGCACCCAAGAGAAGACTTAGATATTTCGTAGGCAAAGAAGACAAGACCTTCGACATTGCCAACTGGAACCAACTCTAAGTTAGTCAAATTAATCATCAAACCTGAAAACCGTTATATATATATATAAGTAATGTTGTATAAATCAAAAGCGTAAAAGGGCCAACCCTATTACACAGCGAGTATAAAAAGAGAGCGCCTAGTTAGAAGGAGAAAAAAGAATGAGAAAACTAATAAAACTAATAAAAGAGCTAGCCAAGCAGCTGTCCAAGTGAATAGTGTAAAGTCCTTGTGGAATCCTCAAAGCATCTTGCATTTCTTTCGCTCCATAAACACCACATAAGAGATAAAGGAATCATCTTCCACAAACCGCACTCCGAGAGCACCCTTCCGTCTACCAACAAGCATACAAATCCTCCACCCAGCAAGGCATAACCCAATGCAACCCGAACCGACTAAAGATAGCATGCCATAGTGCACGTGCAACCTAAAACCATTTCAAAGCATAAAAAAATAAAAAAAGAAATGCAAGTTGCAAAGATGACGGGATTTGCCCCACTAAATATCAAGGTGTTGTCTGCAAACAAAATATGAAAAATATTGATAGCACTGCCACTCCTAGGCCCCACCATGAATTTTGATAAAAGACCCTGATTCACTAAAGTAGAAATCTTTTTAATTAACGCCTCCATAACAATAACGAATAGGAAAGGGAGAAAATAGGTCTCCTTGTCTAAAGCCACAGGAGCTATTAAAGATACACGCTGGAGTTCCATTCACTAATACAGAAAAGCGCACCAAGAAAACACAATATGCTATCCATTTACACCACCTTTCCCCAAAACTACATATCCTCAACATAAGCAAGAGAAAATCCCAATTGACATGATCATAAGCCTTTTCAATATCCAACTTGCACAACACACCTAGTTCCGCAAATCTAATCCTACTATCAAGGCATTTGTTGGTGTTGAGAACAGAGTCTAGAATCTACCAACCCTTGATGAAAGTGTTTTGAGGCTTAGAAATGATGTTCTCCACTACCACTTTCAACCTTTAGCTAGAACTTTGGCAAAAAGTTTATACACTCCAGCCACTAAGCCAAAAGGTCGAAGATCCTCAATGTCTGTGGCACCTGGTTTCTTCAATATAAGAGAAATGAATGAGGCATTGAGGCTTTTTTCAAACATACCTCTAGCATGAAAATCGTGGAAGTCATTCATGATTTCTATTTTGAGCACCTCCAAACAGTCTTAGAAGAAGAAACCCATAGTAAAACCGTCAGGATCCGGAGTCTTGTCATGGTTAACGGCTTTCACCACCTTAGGGACCTCATTTTCCTCAAAGGTCTCTCCAAACAATTAAATCATTTAATCATTTAACCATAATTCCAACAATATTAAAAATAACTATTACCTTTGTAAGACTCACCCATCCTTACAAATTCTCCACTTTGAGAAAGCATTTCAAGGAATAAAGATTAAATGATTGCACGCCTACTCACAATTTTTATTTTATTTTTTTGTTAGTTACTCACAATCTTTTCCTTGCTTTTTCATTAAAATGTGGAGAAAATATATACATCACATTACATGTAATCAATTTGATGGCAAAGGGCATAATGGGGAAGTGATCAAGAAGAAATGCCATTGATTTTTCATAATAGACTAATTTCGGGACATAAAAAAAGGAAACTTGTACCTAAACTATGGGACAAAGTAATAAGTAAATCACTCTTGCAGAAAGTTAAAAAAAAAATTAAAAATTAAAAATTAAAAAATTAAAAATAAAAAATCGAAGTTCATTTTTCTGAACCAAAGAGTAGAAGTCAATTTAAATTATGAACACATTTCACATCAATAAAGGTACAAAATGAAAACAAAGTATGAAGGCACGATAATAAGGAAAGAAAGAAAAAGGTAAGGTACTAGGAGCAAATGTACACTAATAAAGTTATCGGAAGGAGAAATGGGAAAAAGAAAGAGTAAACTACAAATATCATTGAGGAAATTTTTTTTTGATAAGTAATGGACATATATCATTAAATTCGTAAAACGCCCCTAAGTACACAGAACAGAAAGTATACAAGAAGAAGTGCCAAGCTAAAAGGAGAAAAGCAAACAAGAAAATCACTACGACGAATCATCAAAGGAGAAACATAAGCAACAGTCCAAAGATACAAAGTTTTGAAAAATAAGAACTTGACCTCTCCTGATCCTTAAAACTTGTGTCATTCTTTTCCTTCCATAAACACCATAAAAGGCACATAGACACCATCTTTTACACAACAATATTCCGCATACTGCCTGCAGTTCACCTACAGTTGTCTCCCAGTCCTCTTCATAGTTGCATTCTAATTCCCCACCAGCAAACTTACAATAATAGTAGACAGCAGTGATACATACAGTCCTTTCAAAATGCTTATTTTAAATGTCAGGGTTATGGCAACAATTTTCTTCCTCTAAATAATTAAAGGAAATAAAAAAATAATCTAGGGCAGTTGGTAGGACTTTAAAACCAAAGCATCAACTTTTTTTTGGATAAGTAATGTTATATAGAAAATGTGCAGAGGGACACAATCCTAGTACACAGGAAGTATACAAGAGAACACCTAAGGGGGTCTAGAGAAGAGAAATAGAAAATCAGAGAAAGTAATCACAAGAGGGGCAAGCCAAGCTGCCACCCAAGTGAATAAAGTAGTAAAAAAGAAATGTAAAAGATCCTCCAAGCTTCTTTCGGAATCCTCGAAAAATCTCCCATTCCTTTCGGACCATAGACACCACATGATGCAAAGCGGGACCATTTTTCAAACCACGGCGCTACGAGAGCATCAACTTAAGTCATTCAAAATTTAAATCTCAACTTTATACTCCAGAAGTAAAATCATTTAATCCTATTACATAGATTTTCATGCCAGAACCAAAGTCCACCTATAGCGTATTAAAAGGAAATAACAAAGTACAAGAAAATAACATATAAAAGTACCGGAGTAATATGACAAATAAAAAATAGTTTAGCAGCAAGACTCCAACACCCTTCACATAAATAAATGCCCAAAAGCAATAGTCAACTTGATTTGGTTGATGAGGAAACAGAAAAATGAAGGGAAAAAAAAAAATTACTCACAGCAGTAGCTTTTTTCTTCATTTTGGTTTTTAATCTACAAAGTGAAGTCGGGCAAAAGACACAAGCCGTTTTATTGCTCATTGAAGGTGTAAACATACAACAATATAGGGCCTTTCCAGATTCAGAACTTCTCATTTCTTCTCTTTTTTCCACTAAAAACTTTTTTTCAGACAAACTAAAAAGACCAAACTAATCTAAGGCGTATACTTCTACTAAGATTAGTTGAATATTATATTACTTATGCACATTCTGTGACCAACCAACAGGAAAAAAACTCACGTTTCTAAATTAAAAACAGTAATAACTTATTCTTTGCCAACATTTCCTGGCCAACCAAATGACCCCAACTCAACATTTTATCATGGATCGAAATAGGACCCAAAAAAAAAAAACTAGACTGCAAAGATGAACGTAGGGTGATAGATATAATTACATTTTATAAGCCTTGATGTAGATGCTGCCGCCAGAGCCACCTCCACCTTTGGTCCCTCCATCACCTCCATCGACCAAAATACTCCCCTCCACCACAACATACCCCACAATCTCCATCTTCACCCGCCCACCCCCTAATCCGCCATAATCAGCCTCCTTGCTTGTCGTCCCACCCCGGCTCCCGAAACTGCATGGCTTATGCAGCGACGACCAAGAGTAGGCGTCGCCGCCCCACACGTCCTCCGGGAGCTTCGTCTCGTCCACCAAACAACACGCGCCCCTCCCGCCATGCCCCCCACCTGCCCCAGTAATCCCCTGCGGAGTCCCGCTTGTCTCGGGCGGCGGCTGCCCCGCCAGCCCGGTCATGTTCACCACCGAACCATTGAGGAAGCTCGCGTTGTGCGCCGCGAGCTCAAAAGCTCCGCTCACGATCGATGACTTGATGCCTAGACTAAAATTACCAGAAATGTTGACCGTTATTAGACATCCGGGACTTGGACAATGGAATCTCACCCCGGGTTGGATGTAAAAACTACCCTTCCCTCCTATGTACACGTCGCGGGTGAGGTTCACGTGGTTGACTATCTGGCACGTGGTGTCCAGCGTGCCGATGCCACCGAGGTCATCGACGCACGAAACGGGAGGCGGGAGAGGTGGCGGCGGCGGCGGAGCCGGAGGCGAGTAGTCCTGGTGGAATAGATTGTATTCAACATCACCACCGTCGGAA
This sequence comes from Carpinus fangiana, assembly GCA_006937295.1. Taxonomy (NCBI): domain Eukaryota; kingdom Viridiplantae; phylum Streptophyta; class Magnoliopsida; order Fagales; family Betulaceae; genus Carpinus; species Carpinus fangiana. The sequence continues at coordinate 29,772,932 of CM017325.1, forward strand.
TCGTAGTTCGTGGTGGCGAGAATGAGGATAGGGTTCGTGAGGGTTACAAGGGCGAAGAGAAGAAAGAACTGCAAAATATGAGGGCGAAATCGAGCCATTCACTGGTTGAGAAAGTCATTAGAATGGAGGTCCCAGATTCGATTCTCGAGTGAGTAGCATTTGAAAAACCCACGGAAAGATAGGTTTGTGAATTTCCGTCTATATATATATACTCCTGGAACACCCACTGAGAACTGAAAACCCTAGAGATGGCTCAGGCGAGAGCGAGAGAGAGAGAGAGAGAGAAGGAAGAAAGTCGGTGGAAAGAGAGAGCTTTATTTAATTTTGGGAGGATAAAGAAACAGTGACTAGACGAGGTCGTTTTAGAGTGAGCTTGAGGTTTGCGTGGCGTTTCATTTTCAGGAGGACAGATTATTCGCTGCCACGGGATGAGGCGTCTGGTAGCGTCACTAGTCAATTATTCAACCATTTTCTTCTTTTTTTTCTTTTTTAAAGGACGTTCCCTGTCTAAAGTTAAAAACTGAATGAAGATCTTTCCTTCACGCGCGGTGCATGCGCGTGTGAGTGCGTGGCGCGATGTGACGCGACGCGACGCGACGCAAATCAATGAAATAGAGGCTATAGAGTATAGAGCAGTGAGCTTGATCGATCGATCCACCCGGAGGGAGGAACTCCACCGTGTCAGTGTGTCACCTACGGCACATTATTCGGCCCGCGACGACAGTTGATTTGCAAATTTTGCGTTTTCTCTACGTCGGAAGCTTCACGTGTGCCTGGTTTGTGACCGTTTTGCGTGTGATGGAGTCGGTTTCTTAACAGAATTGTTGATGCTGACCGAACATAAACGGTTTTGGGGCAACTTGCTATTTTAGCCTTTCAAAATACATTTTTCATTTTCTTTTAGAGCATCTTCAGAAAGACTTTTACTTTAGCTATCCAAAATACTATTTTTTTTTTAGTTTAGTCGTTACTTTTTTACAATGAGCTCACTCACTATTATACAATACATTTTATTTAAATATTAATTTTTAATCATTTTTTATTATTTTTTAACCCATATTTTTTTCTCTCTCTTGCGCCTCTCTCTCCCTACTAGCGGAACAAATCCCTCATTCTCAGAATCAAACAGCCCGTGAAAAGGGAAACCACGACCACCAGCTCAGGCCAGACTTACAAGAGGTTTCGTCGGAGCCGGAGTGCCTACCATTCACAGGTATTCCATTCTCTATCTCCCTCTTTTTTCACCTTGACCGACCCCTCTTCATGTCGCCGCCCCCTCTTCAGATCGCCGACCCATCCTTGGGTTCGCCGACCCCTCTGACCCCTCGTGCTCTAGTTGGGTTCGCCGACCCCTCGTGCTCCGGTTGATGCCGAGATTGCTGAATGGAGAAATTTCGTGATGGCCGAATGAATGCAGTGAAGAAAATTTTGTCACGGTCGGGGAAGAAGACGAGAGAGAGAGAGAGAGGGAGAGAGAAAATATAATAAAAATGGTTAACAGCTGCTACAGTAATCTTTCAAATATGAAAGACTACTGTAGCAATAGCAAGAAAAACCTGTAAACTAGTGCGTTGCTGGAGGACGAAAACCTTTATATTTAACTAAATAATTAAAGTGAAGCGCATGTTAGAAATGCTCTTATAACTACTCATTTTTTAGAATATCTTAGGTTCGGTCTGTGCGTAAAGGGCCACATTTACGCCCACCAATCCCACACTGCCACATAAGCCTAAACAAAATAATTGCATAAAATTATTCTACAATCGGAATGACCGGATGAAAAAAAACAAAGGAAAAAACAAGCGAGAAAGAAAGAAAGAAGAAGAGAGAAAGGAGCTTCGGTCCGGCGCCGTGAGTCACCGTCTCCGGCGCCAATAGTGATCTTCTCCGATTTAGGGTGATAAAATCTCTCTTAGGGTTAACCTTTCCCCTCTAGGTTTTAGTTTTGAAATCCAAAAATAAATTTTGAGGCATTAGAAACGAGTTTTGAGGCATTAGAAACGGATTTGAGATAAAAAAATTTCAGGAAATTTTGCTGGCTTGACCGAACCAGAATTTTTTTCTTCCCCGCCGGTGATGAGAGAGATGGAGCACCGGAGAGAGGAACCGGCGTCGGGCTGGAGAGAGAGAGATGGTGCGTCGGAGAGGTCTGGTCTCCGGCGTTGGGCTGGGCTGGACTTCGGTGGTCTCCGGCGTCGGGCTGTGCTGGACTCCGGTGCCTTCAATCGGATTCGCTGCCGGTGAGGAGAGAGATGGAGCACCGGAGAGAGGAACCGGCGTTGGGCTGGAGAGAGAGGAACCGGCGTCGGGCTAGAGAGAGAGATGGTGCACCGGAGAGGTCTGGTCGCCGGCGTCGGGCTGGGCTCTCCGGGCCTTCAATCGGAAGATGTGGGGGGTGGGGGAGAAAAATGAGGGAATGTTTATATGGTGTTTTGATCTTATTTTAGGAAGGTAAAATAGATGAGGTGGCAGCATTTTAATAGAAGGCAGAAAACTCATGTTTTCTGCCTTAACCGTATGGCAGCACCACTCCTCATTTTTAATACAAACTCTACCATATTATATCTATTTTTTTAAGGTTAAATACATTTTTGTCTTTATAGTTTAACAACTTTATTTTTTGTCTTTTAAAATTTTGTTTTTATCACAAGAGAGAGGTACCTCGAGTTTACATAAAGATGAAAATAGTACCTCTATCAAATTTTCATCTAAAAATTGACATAAATTCACGTCAATATCCTTAAAATTTTAACACGTGTCCATATACAAAATTCAAAATAATAATAAAAAATAAAATATTGGAAAGGCGTGGCCGGAAGCCACCCATTTGGCACCTCAGGCCAGCCAATATGGCCACCCCAAAAGGCCAAAGAAATATATATATATAAGGTTGGTCCTTGGGGTGGTTTGGCCACCCCCAAAGCGGTCCGGGGTGGCCGACCACTTATTTCAAAAAAAAAAAAAATTCACTTTAATTTTATTTTTTTAAAATGTTTTAATTTTAAAAAAAAAATTATTGTTTTTAATTACATTTTTTATCTATATACAATCGCAATGCTAAACACAATAAAATAAAATAATTATATATATAAGCAGTAGTCTTCTCATTATCAAATTTTAGAATGGTAATTATCAAAAAAAGAAACAAAAAATAGAATGGTAAATAGTCACTCCTACTTTTTATTACTTGTTGAGGCAATTTTTTGGGTTTATTGTTAAAATATCTTATGGAAAATTACTCGTGTTTAGGTGCAATTAAGCGTGTGAGAGAGTCAAGCCTAAAACTCACGCTAACTGAGTAGATAATAGCTACTAATGGAAAAATTGATGAGAAAGACAAAACCGGCCACCGACTTTTATAATTAATGATGGAAATATGAATATGTATATACCTAACTTCATTGGGGGATATCGATATATGTAGAAGTAGGTAACAACAAAGGTTACAACATCAACATCATATATGTGTATGATATTATTATAGGCACGTGAAGTGAGCTCCAATAATAACATTGAGCAATCCTATCGATGATTAGATTTATTCTTGAACACGTGTTTTTCGTCTAACTAGAAAATAATTAAATATAAGTACATTATTAGTTGTCTCTTCAAATTTTACTTACTAAAATAGCGAAAAATATATTTTTCGCTATTTTAACTATTAACTTTTTTAAAGCACTTCCAACGTTCAAAGATTTATTTATTCTTTTTCTAACGCTTGTCAAAGAACATGAGGGGAGAAAGAAAAGTTTTATTATTATTTTGATTCATTTGGTGGGTGAACAATATTCACTAAAGATATTAAGTACTGTTTATTCAACAAACCAAAATCATTATTTTGCCAAGGTTGCTGGGATTTTTTTTTTTTTTTTTTTTTTGAGGTGCCAAAAAAAAAAAAAAAAACGAAACTAATTTGATGAAGCTACTAAGAATGCTCTAAAACATCTGGTGGTTGCAGTTTGGTGCATATGGACTTCAGATCATTGGGGTGAATCAAATTATTCAGAGCGTATTCCGTTTATATTTAAATTACTAAATTAATTTGCTTTTCTTAATCCTAATGATCAACAGCATATACAAAATCTTATGCACCAAATATGATCTTCATCATTAATATTTCATATGAAGTCAAGATATGACATTCATGACTTGACAGGCAGGTTGAAAACTAAACCTACTCACAATACTTTTTTTTATTATTATTATTTTTTATAAGTAATTGTTGTATATACTACAAAAGCACAATATGCCTCCAAGTACACAGAGAGTACAATGTTGTGGGAATTAATCCAAGTACTAATTTTCAGTACCAAGTTGTATAGCAATCGTATAACCGTGTACTAAATAGCATTTGTCATTTCTCATTAGGGCTTAACAGAAAGTTAAAGAGTGATTGGGTTAATAAACCAACTATGCCATCTGGTGAGTAACTAGATATCCAAAAAATGGCTTAAATCTCTGCGGATATCTTCATCCCTAAGCTTTGTGAGAGCTTTCTTCTCAACCTTCCGTATCCACTCCTTGGTGACTTGGAGAAGCCTCCCCGTATCCGCAAGTGACTTGGGCTGGTAGTCCTCAAGTCCATACCTCAGGAACAACACTTGCCTCTCTCTTGAATCCAAGCTTTTCAAAAGATTGTGGATGTCTTTTATCATGTGTTGCCTCATCACACTTTCTTCAGGGTTCCTTATTGACATATCAGGCGTAAGTTCCTGCATCAGATTGCCATAACAACACATTTCCATTTAACAAAATCATCTCAACAACTTTTGACTAAATTTGAAATGAAAATAGCCACTTCCCATGATATAAAGGAGAATTAGTAACAATGATTGGGGAATATTCTGAAAATGATGGCAGAAACAGCTGGTAAGGAGAGAATTCCTTCTAGAAAAGTTCAACATATTGAAGCCTAGCATTTTATTATTCTAACGCTCGCCCTCAAGCTGGAACATATATGTCATATAAGCCTAGCTTGGAACAAATTAACTCTAACCGATTTATACATAGTGACTTTGTGAAAATATCAGCAAGTTGATTCTAAAACTTCACAAATGATGTGGCTATGTCATCTCGAGCAAAATGGCAATCTACTTCAATGTGCCCTAGTCCTTCCGGATTGGAGGAAACATGTAGAGCACCTTGATTATCAGAAACCAGTGGAATAGGAATCAACCTTTACCTGTCCCTGCTCCCGTGTCAGAGCTGGACAAACAGCAGCTGCTTGCTATTCTGCTTGCCAATGAGTCTCCTATTGATGAGTCGTTTGAACTGCCAGTGGAGGAGCTGGGGGTTTACTCCAAATGCCAGAAAAGTAAGATTATTCCCAATGCTACTTATTGAACATCTGACCCTAACTCAGGTAATATTACTTCTATCCTTGATTTAAATACTTCAATACCTATTATCAATGATATGAACCTTCCTATTGCACAACGCAAAGGGGTTGGGTAATTTTCTCAAAATCCTATATCTAATTTTGTTTCCAATCAGCGTCTTTTACACGCATACCAGTCCTTTGTGTCCAAATTGTCATCTGTGTATATTCCTAAAACTTTACTAGAGGCGCTAAAGGAAGCAATGCAAAAAGAGATGAAAGCCATTCATAAAAAAATAATACATGAGATCTTGCTGAATGGCCTAATAGGAAAAAGGCGGTTGGGTCCAAGTGAATGTATACTGTAAAGCATAATGCCGATGGTTCCATGGAACTATACAAGGCCAAACTCATTGAAAAAGGTTTTACACAAACCTACGGAATTGACTATGAGGAGACATTTGCTCCAATAGCAAAGATAAACTCAATTCAATTCTTGCTTTTGGTTATAGCAATTTGGATTGGCTGTCATATTAATTCGACGCGAAAAATGCATATCTTCATGGCAATTTAGAAGAAGAAATATACATGAAAGCTGTTCCAGGCTTGAACATTACTCTTCTATGGGTAAAGTGTGCAAACCGCAGAAGAAGGCGTTGTATGATCTGAAACAATCTATGAGATCATGGTTTGAGCATTTTTCCCAAGCTATGCAAGTATTTGATTACAAACAAAGTCCAGTTGATTATTGATTATACAATTTTCATCGAACATTCTTCTTGAGGAAAGGAAATGACCCTCATTGTGTATGTGGATGTTATTGTAGTGACAAAATGACGATGAGGAGCATGAAACTTAAAAATTCTCTTGCAAATGAATTTAAAATAAAAGACTTGGGCAATTTGAAGTATTTTCTAGGCATTGATGTAGCGAGGTCGAAACATAGTATATATTTCTTCCAATCAATATATATCCTTGATCTTCTTAAGGAAACAAGGATGCTTGGATGTAAAGCTTTTGATAATCCAATGGAGGTGATATTAAGTTGGGTGAAAGTAGTAAGAGTCCTTTGGTGGACAAAGGTATATACTAGCGGTTGGTTAGCAGGTTGATTTATTTGTCTCAAACTTGTCCCAACATTGCCACGTGAGTCTCATATGGAAGCAGTCTACTAAATTCTTCGCTACTTAAAATCTTCACCAAGTAAGGGACTGTTATTTTCCTGACATAATCACATGAAAATAGAAGTCTATATAGATATACATTGGGTTGGGTCTATTATGGATAGACAATCTACATCAAGATATTGCACATTTGAGGGAGGTAATTTGGTTACTTGGCATAAGAAACAGTTGGTGGTCGCTAGATCTAGTGCAAAAGTAGAATTCAGAGTGATGGCTCATGAGTGCGTGAAATGTTATGGTTGAAGATGCTATTGAAAGAACTTGAATATGATTCCATAGATTCCATGAGACTGTATTGTGACAACAAAGTTGCGATTAATATTGCTCACAGTCCAATCTAACATGATCGAACCAAGCATGTTGAGTCTTATTTAGTTTATAGTTTTCATGTGTGGAATTTGGTCTAACCTAAATAGAAGTTTACTTACTAGTCAAAGTAGGAGTTTTAATCCTATGGAGACATTAAAATCTAGACTTTATATGTGTACTACTGTTACTCAAATAATTCATAACTGAATAATAAAATAGAGAATTTAGTTTATGGAAGGTGAGCATTGCCTAGTGTGATCTCTCTTTCCTTCCTCTATCTTTTGTTAACTATTCATGCACACTATCATGAGCACTATTCACACAACTTCGAACAACTACCAGTTTCATCTCTGTTTTCCTCTTCATCTCCCAAACCATATCCCTCTAATACTTCTTCAAACCCTTGAACCTAAGATTTTCTCAAGCTTTTGACAGAAGCCAACCCTTTAGAACCTACTTTGAAAACCCAAATTGTTGCTGCCAGGAAATTTCCAACATCCAATTTTCTCTAAAACCATAGCCCATCACCAATTGTTACATAAGACAACCATTGACAGAATAATACAAAAAAATGTTCTATGTCAGGAGTACTTAGTGACCACAGCCCAAAACAAGTTACACAAATCCCAATTTACAATAAGACTTTAACTTGACAGTATGGATGAAATGAATATGCATATAAGAAAGAGAGAAGATGGATTTTAGTCATACCCTATATTGCATATTGCTGTACTCTCCCATTTTCTGATCAATTGAACCCACAACTCTGAAGCATTTACTAGCCGATCTGATTTTAGCCAAAGAAAGACCAGTGTGCTTTGCAATTTCATCATCATCTGGGTATTTCCTGTGGCTTCTGTAAAGAGCTTTTCGAGCTTTCTGTATCTTATTTATTGTTCTGCTTAATGTGCACTATGAAGCATGATTTAAAAAAAAAAAAAAAAAAGGAAAACATTTGGATCAACCTCTGGATGTCACAAAGAAGAGAGCAACATACAGGAAATGAGGGTTCTATTAGGACATAGAACCAAGATCTAAAAGAAGAGAGCAACATACAGGAATTTGGATTCCCCTAGCATGCTGTGCTACCATTCTTGACATTGATTTCCTTATCCAGTACTGGACATAGGTTGAAAATCGGTAACCCCTGGTATCGTCAAACCTTTCAGCACCTTGAAGGATTGCCAGATTTCCCGCCTGTAAAAAAGGGGAAAGTGAACTTATAAATCTTCCCAAGTGAGAAACCAAGTAAATAGGGTATAGGTATGAAATATATATGCGTAATATACGTATACATTCTTCAGTTTCATACAATTATAAATCTCAGCATGAAAGAAAGCTGCACCTACAGACTTGTCATTGATGATCTTCAGTATAATCTTGCCCTTATGCATTGCTCTAAGTAGCCATTGAAAAATAAAATAAAAATAAAAAGAATAATGCAATCTTGAAGAAAATATGTTGCCAAAAATATTTAAGTAATTCATGCCCCCATTGCCATCAAAACCACCACACAATCTGACTGCTTTAAAATTTCATGGCATATGAAGAGTGTACTCCACAGATTTACTGCCACCAGGTGGCATAAGAAATATATAAGCTGTGTTGCCACATGGTTGTGTACAAATTTGTTTTTCATTTAAAAATTGATTATCTAAACCTGAGTGTTAGCGATGCATAATTTCCTGAAAGTTTGAAAAGCTCTGTATTATATGCACCTTTCTCATTTGACATGTGATCTAAATTATAAGTTGGTAACCAACAATGATTGGATTTTATTTCAAATTAAGCTCCTTTGTCAAGCAATGCTTCTAATGGACTGTTAGTGTTGAATTTGCAAAGATCTACCATAGGTCACATATCTCAAGGGAATATTGTAACGATCCAAGAAAAGCGCTAGCCACATCTGTACTACCACCTAAAAATGATTAATGAATTTGGAGCTTCCCTAAAATCATTTGTAAAGTCCAGTTTCACTTACTAAGTAATATTAGACTCAGCACTCATAAATGTTTTCATAAACTACTCACTTTATGTGGGCTCCTCATCTTCCCATTATGAAACCGTGGTGTCACAAATTTCGACTCAAAAACTCCTCCACTAGCAAGAAAAAGTAACTAGGAAATCGAATTAAATTTTTCATATGTGGATGCAAACATGAGAATCATGATTTTATGCAAGCGCGAGATGTGAGAGAAGGCAACAACCTAAAATCTATGCTCAATGGCACATGCTGCATATTAACTATTAGAACTTATTATATTGAACATATTTTCCTTCATCCAGGCTTTATTGTTTAATTGTATGCAGAAGTATCTCATATTGTAAAACAGTAATTAAAAGAATTACTCCCCATAAGCTTCTTGACAAGAAAAGCATAAACACTTTTCAATTCTACACACTTCTAAGGTAAACAGAGATCAATTCTTTATCACTGTCCAAACAAGTATCGCATCCTCAGGCAAGCTATACACCAATTATTCAATTCAAAAAGTGTCCTAGAAATTATCAACAAACAAGGTAATCCAGTATACAAGGGAAACATGCCTAACAAACCTGAAATAAGTCTTCCAAAGCTATTCCCTGACCTCTGTAGTTTCTTGCAAGGTATAGAACTAAGGAGTGAGTACTCCGTATAAGCTCATCCCTGCACCACCAACCATAATGCAAATGGTGCTGCAACACCTTTACATCAAGCCCAGCTGCTTCTGCCCAGCAACTCAGGCTGGCTACCCGCCCAGTTTCCTCTTCCAAAGTTCTTCTGATTCTCTCCAATTCCGCAACCATCTGTAATGATTCAGAATATATAGTTTAAGAATTTTTTGGAGCATGAACAGTAAAATACATTTATGCCCTGGAAGATTAATGCTTACCCTAACCCCCCTTGACATTTCAGCCTCATTCCTGACAACCTTTAGCCTTCTACCTCTAGACCTTGATGCTCTTTTTTCAGATGAAACGGTAGGCTTTCCAAAACGTTTCTCTATGGTTTTTGAGGGCATTGACAGAGAAGAAATTTCACTGGCATTTTTCAAAGTTCTTTCTCTTCTTGATTTTCTGTCTTTCATTTTCCCAGAGTGAACAATAACTTTTCCTATGTGATCATCTACTTCGCTTTTCATCTTCTGCTCTCCAATATGCTCAGTAGGCACATCAGACAAATCCAAAACATTTGAGATTTTAAGGGTCCTTGATAGACAGGTGTTGAATAAGTTTATAGCTCCAAGTCTCCCTAGTTGCAGCAGAATATCTCTTTCCAACCCTAGCTTGTCTGAATCAACAAAAGTTTTCTCTAAAACGTGAATATTTTCCATTAACAACTTGAAATGTGCTGTCCTGTACACCTTTAAGCTCGTGGAGGAAGTACATTTGTCCTCTTTAACAGGCACCTGGGTATCATCAATCATGTTAGTAGACTACTGTATGACCTCTTCTTAATATTTTTCTGAAAGATAAGACCTACAATAAGATTTCAAATAGCTAAAAGATAGTTGCATAATGAGTGTCCTCAAGATAAGATGCAGGTATGAAGCATATATACAGATATGGCATATGGACATAACATACTGAGGAAATGCTGATTCAACAATCAAAAAGTAGGACACAGTATGAAGCATATATACAAATATGGGATATGGACATGATATACTAAGGAAATGTTGATTCGACAATTTCAAAAAGTAGGACACAGTCTGATAGGTATATGTTAATAAAATATGTTTTTTTTAATATATATAATTAATCAAGATATCATTAAAAGCGTAAGGCGCCCTATATATACAGGAAGTATACAAGTAGGGGCAATATGTTAATAAATATGTATGCATGTATGTATGTAGATTTGTATATATGCGTACACGGTATATATTTATCGGTAACATTTTTGTTAGGTTGTTAATTATTCTATACACACACACACACACAATTTGTGCTTGAGATATTATTGCATGCAATTTGCCTATGAAAACTCAAACAATGATAAACCTTAATGTCTTCCATTTCTGAAAAATCATTCTCCGAGAATTGTGAAGCAGCAGGTGAACAAGTGTATGCTTTCAGAGTATCTTTGCAAAAAGCCTCACTCTCATCAGAAATAACAGCCACGAAAGACTGCCTTGTCAAGTTGAAGTAAGCCTCCTTGCCTCTAACTGTTCATTTTATATTCAAAAGTAAAAAGTATGATATAACAAAATAATAATAAACATAACACAGGCCAATGACAATTTATACAATCGATGGTGAATGCAGAATTAAAACCCATGCATTGTGTTTGGATCGAAGAAAGTGTTGGAAGGAATAGATGAGAAGTGAAATAGATCAAGCTGATAAATATTTTCAATGATTGGATAGTTAAGTGAGAAACATGTGGATGGAAGCGGGAGGGCTAAACTTCCTATGGGACCTAATTTCTACTTCTCACCAAAAGTGGCGGGAAGTGGCATAAAGCAAGTGAACTTTTTTCTTTTTCTCGTAATCACAGAAATAACCCTACTTAGTTTAAAAGAATAGAGAAAAGCAAAAAGAGTAAGAATGCAATTCACGTAGAAGAAACACAATCGTCCTTGTTATATCCAAACAGGAAAAGAGAAGTCATATTTCAGTTTTCACCACCTCTTCCCATCTCCTCTTCCCACCACTTCACTTCTTGTCATTTCTTGCTACCTAAATTGCCAAACATAGTGGGATATTTGATCTTCCTCGTGCATTTTTTGTTGAAGTGGAGAACACAAAGTGTTCGAGAATGCAGCTCAGTTAGAAAGTATACTAAATAAAGATACCTCACCAACTCAAGCTTAGTATCACATTATGTAGTATTTACACCAAATTATAATTGCAAATTATAAAGGGGAAAGCGAATAATAAATTAATGACAAAAAAAATGATGAATAGTTGGTTTAGCAAGTTAATCAAAGTATGTCTAGATTCAATTCACCCACAACCTGATCCAATTGGGCATGATAAAGATTCACAATGAAAACTTTAAGTTGTTCACCCATCCAAACAACCAAACCTATTAAAATCAACTTGACGAGTTTGAATTCATTATTCTACAAAGTAACTGTGATGGAATTATAAAGCAGTGTTGAACTTAAGTCATGTTTGGCAAATTAACGACAGGCTAAATTTTGAAAAAACTTAGCAACAAACTCCCAACACATGAAATTGGCAAGTCATAGGAAGTACCTGAGTACTAAATCAAAACACTTTTAGAAGAAAAAAAAAATCTTAATGAAGTTCACATAGCAGCAATGACAACTCTTAGCACAGCCTTTCGCAAAGGAAGTAAATTCAAACCACATTGTGACTCTCGGGTCATGTTAAAGTGTATCCTGGTCAAATATATTTCATCCTCACAAGATGATAACAATGTATATAGCTCTTTCAAATTGCTGATATATAATACCCTCCTTAAAGAGGTGAAAGCATATACTTCAGAAAATCACTCCTTTAGATATTACTAAAGTTCCTAAAAGAATTCATGTCTAATGGCCAAGCCTTTACAATTAGAAGAACCCAGTTCCTAGAGCAAACTCTAAAACTCAATCGCCATTGATACCCTTTAAGGTGATCAGCTTGCGAGGTTCATTTCTGCACTTAAGTCTGCTATTGATACTTCGTTTTTTTGGGGTGGGCTTAAACATGGATTTCCAGATAATGGGGTAGCGAGTATATGACTAAATTCAAGCACAACTGACTATTGCAATGAAAAATCGATGAGATTGAAAATTACCATTCAAAAATTAATCACAGCAGAACAAGTAGTTTTCCTCCCATTTTTCTTTTTTTCTTTGGGAGAACATGCATGAAACGAGGTACAGAGCCAGTAAGTAAACTCACCATAAGAAGAAGAAGAAGAAGAAGAAGAAATTCTGAATGGTGAATTGGTGAGGGAATGGGACCGAGCCGGAAAACCCCACTTGAGATTTAGCCTGAAACCGAAACCCATTGTGTTTCTTGGGACCAAAATGGCAGAGAAACCATATGTGGATATGCGGGTGGCGTTACTCCCCACCACTGGTTCTTCATCTACGACTGAGAAACAAGTGCGCCGTCTTTGCAATTTGGTTGGATGCCATCATGCCAATGCCATATATCTAAAAACTGAGACCAAAAAAAAAAGAAAAAGAAAAGTATGATGCTAAAAACATGTTGTCGGGCTGGACAAAGCAAAAGCCTAGAATCCTAAATCGTTTCAATAATTATTCTGGTTCGTCAGCCCAGTTCGAGTTCAGCCCATTTCTAGAAACTTTGAAAATTCTGATTGGCGTAGAAACAATGACCGTCGTAGAATGAAAGAATGTTGTAGAACAATCCTCTCGTTTCTTTTGGTCTCTGACTTTTTTATAGGTCTTCCTGGATAAAGTGAGTCATTGAAGAGAGAGAAAGCGCATTGAGACAGCAATAATAATAATTTTCATAAATTAATTTTGAAAAATTAACGTACTTCCTTTAAACTACGTCTAATTGGCAGCAATAATAATGTTTCTACGAACTATTAAAAATTGTCAATGTCTCTTACAATATATATATATATATGAGTAAGGTGTAGTAGCTATCGTTAAAAAAAATAGTTCTTGATTTATATATTATTATATTTTTATTTTATTATATTGATATAGTAAAGGTATAGTAGCTATCGTTCAAAAAATAGTCCTTGATTTATATTTTATTATATTGATATAGTAAGGTATAGTAGCTATCGTTCAAAAAAATAATTCTTGATTTATATATATAGGTTCAATCTTAGGGTTAACTTTCACTACTATATCATCAAGTTTTATGGAAGTCTTGTAATAGTATACTATAAATAGTATTATTCTACTAAAAAACCTACAAAGCAAGTGATGGGGATAAGAAAATGAAAATAAATTAAGTAGTTGGATATAAGTATAATTTCACATTCCTACGTCAATTTTACTTGTGAGGAGTAGACTAAAATGTATGTGGAAACCAAATAAAGAAGGGTAACCTGCATGATTTATCTGTGTTTATGGATGCGTGTGGTGTAGGGAGTAATTGTTACAAGTTTTAATTCCTTGTTCTAAACTCAAAAGAAATCCCAAATTATAGTATCAATTGGCTTGTTTCAAAGTAAAGTCCAAATGGGAAAATTCCCTCCACCTTCCCTTCCTTTAACAAAGGCATCGGAAGGGACGAAGAATTAAACAAAACGCTAAAGGAAAGGCTGAGCAACCCAACAATAAACTCGATACAATTTGTGCAAATAAAAAGAAAATGTCAAATAATTGGCACTACCCTATAAGTTTTTGGAACAAAAACCAAGATTGACCGCCAATAAAAATGGTATAACTACTACAACGAGCCCTCGCTGAAGTAAAAGATAGGGATAGTTAAGAGGACACTAAAAAAAGGCCAGAACGAGGTCAATGGAGTTCCCACATTTTTCTTTATAATTATAAAAACGTTAAGCAATTAAATAAAGATTGTGGTCTCTTGTTCGAATCTTTATTTTATTTTTCTTTATGTGGACATGTTAAAAATAAAAAAAAAAAAAAAAGATAAAATAATATTTTCAATTAAAAAGACTATTTTACCCTCTCGTTTTTGCTTAATGGTTCCTCTCCCTTTTAAAGGGATTGGAGAGGATCCTTTTGGAGAAAAAAACTCGGTGTTGGCCGCCCACAATTAACTACTTTGGTCATGGTCTCTTGGTCTCCTATAAATATAAAATCATTTATATTTTTAGAAAAAAAAAAAAAAACATTAAAAAATAAGTCAACATGGTTACCGGCCCCATCCCTTGCCCACAAAAATAAATAGAGTATTTAATAAGTCAAAAACTAAGGCGCCTACTTTTTATAAAAGTCACAAAATAGCAAATCCAATCCAATCCAAGTTGCACACGTCACCTGATATATATATTATATATTATTTGCGCAACATATTAATTATTAATTATTTGTTTCTTATTGATAATTAAAATAAAATTTGGAATTTAGCCACCTAATTTAAACAAATAAGCTTTTATCTAAAATTGTTAATTTTATTTGTCTAAATTGATAATTCAGACAGACTGACTGCGACGGACACTTGTATTATAAAACTCCTCAAAATAAGGACCGTTAAAAAGTGTCCTTCATCTTCCTCTTGACGGAACTGACCGGACGGACTGCGGCGGGGCCGGGCGGGGCGGGTCCTATTAAGTTTCACTTTTTCTAACCCACCCGGCAACCCATATATAAACTTTTAAGGGGTAGCTACCACAACGACTTCCACTTTTTATCTGCTTTGTAGACCAAAACAACGCCCAACGGTCACTCCATGGCCTCGGTGGAGTTGGAAAGACCTTCTTCAGAAGCTGTACATCAAACGGAAGTTGATGGAGGAGGAGGAGGAGGAGGAAGAGGGTCGAAGGGCATCATGAAGAAGACCAAGAAGGCGCCCTGGAAGCTTGGATTTGCGTGTCTGAGAACGGAGTATGATAGGGAGGGGAATTTCGACATGGAGGTCGTTGATGTTGATGGTGCTGGAGTGCGTCGCACTCCTCCCACTCACCTTGTTGTAATGGTTAACGGTCTTATTGGCAGGTGAGCCTCACAACTCACTCCCATTCAAATTGTGGGTTAATGATCTAACACCTCATCTCTAGATTTCGTCGCTCCTGTGGTTTCATTTGAAAGGATTCTCGGGGTTTTAGCTAATGGGTTTTGTTTATGAATAAGGATTTCTTAGGGTTTTTTTTTTTTTTTTGAACTTTGCAGTGCTCAAAATTGGAAATATGCTGCAAAACAGTTTTTAAAAAAGTATCCTGATGATGTGATTGCTCATTGTGAGTTTCATAACCCTTCTTTCTTACCTTCTTTTTCCCTGTAGCTGTTAAAATCATGAACGATTGATAAGGGCTTAAATCAGTTTCTTTATCTACTTTGATTTATGTTTGTAGCTAAGGTAATGTGTTTAGATTTTCTTTTTCTTTTTTAATGTTAATATATTACCATATTGTTCTATTATGAATTTGTTCATATCATCAATGCTATATAACTGAATTAGAATGACGTGGCAGGAAAATTCACTTATTGGGTTTTTTTTTTACAAGTGATGTTCAGAGGCTTAGTTTTACTACATCATCGACAAACAAATTGGCTTTTACTTTAATGATTGCTTGTCTCCCTTCTGCAAAAATTATGGATGAATCATATTTATAAGTTTCGGATTTTTCAAGCATTTAAGACCCACCAATCATTGGTATCCCTGAATTTTCTATATATGAAACATGTATACTTTGTTTTTCCATATCTAAGCAAAAATTATGATGATTTATTTTCATTTAAATCATTGGAAGTAGTTTTTCTCCATCTGGGGTTGACTCTCGCACAACATTAATAAATTTCACTTTCAATCACACTCTTTAGGCCGTACTAGTTTTTCATGTCTGATGAGCTCAAAATAAATTTTAAAGGCACTCACATACGTCATAAGGCCATTCTCTGACTGCATATTTTGATGTTTACTGGTGTCCTTAGCTTCTTTTATAAATTGAATTGCGTATGATCAATGTGCAACGCAGGCAGTGAATGTAATCCTTCAATGTTGACATTCGATGGTGTTGATGTAATGGGAGAGAGATTAGCTGAAGAGGTGCGTTATGGTTTTGCCATTCAAACAATCAATGTTCTTTCTTCCCTTATTGCAACTGTGATTGTTATTTACCGATTTTCTGAAGAACCAAATATTGGTCTTTAATGTGGTTTCCTCCGTTTAATTTGTAGTTTACATGTGTTCCAGAACATACCCTGAATTTAAAGTTGCTGCACCAACCTTAAAATTTGATTTTTTACAGGTTATATCAGTTATAAAACGTCACCCAGGAGTTCAGAAGATTTCATTTATAGGTCATTCGTTGGGTGGCCTGGTTGCAAGGTATGCTATTGCTAAGCTTTATGGACGAGATATCATGAGGGATTTTTCACAGGGAAATGGAGAGTTTAGGACTAATGGATCTGGAGATCTATGCGTGGAAGAGAAATTCCACGGAAAGATTGCCGGATTGGAGCCAGTGAATTTTATCACCTCCGCAACCCCACACCTTGGTTCAAGAGGGCATAAACAGGTGATTCTTTTATCCCTTGTGCTCATCTTCAGTTGTATTATAATGAATAGTTCATTTACATATTATCAGATATCTTACCCTTTGGTGCCATTTTATGTGTAATCTATGTTAATTCTAATGAGTTCAATAGAATTTTTAAATATTTACTAGCATTTTTTTTCAAGATATTTCATGACACTGCTTCTCATCTTCCACCCTTCCCCAAATCAAATTTACTTATTCTGGACTTCCAGAGGGTTTCACTGATTTCCGTCTTGTCATATCTCTTCCTCCTCTGCTATAGTTATTTGCTCCTGGTAGCATACTTTCAAAATAGGATCTCCTTCCCGTCAACTAACCGGAAGAAAACCAGTCTATGAGGGAAGCTACCAAACCTGTGCACCTTGCTGGCTATGTTGAGCTCCCCCTGATTGAGAGCTCCTCTTCTGCTGAGTCTTTGCTTTGCCCTTTTCATCTTCTTTCAATGGTCTCGCAGTGGCACGTCCAATCCTTAGCAATTCATGCGAGAATTGGTCATTGGGGGTCCCTAAAAAGCCCATTTTATGAAATCTATTAAGAGAGGAAAAAAAAAAAAGTGTGGATGCTTTATTTATCACCAAGTAGAGATGAATACTATATATTGTAGCGGCAAGAAACTCTTTGCCACTTAATTAAATCAGTTTTTGAAGTTTCGAACTTTCAAATTTTTCTTTATAGGACATGGGCAAACAGCAGAATATCATTTCAGTTTTACAGATAGGTATCTATGAAAGAGGCATTTGACAATGCAACAAACTAACATCTACATGCCTGCCTTGTGTACACGTAAAACTCCTTCTTAAAGTTTCTGAATTGGTATGGGTTTTCATTTTCAGGTCCCTGTGTTTTGTGGCTTTTACACTCTGGAAAAATTAGCATCTCGCACATCTTGGTTTCTTGGTAGAACTGGAAAGCATCTATTTTTAACTGACAATGATAATGGAAAGCCTCCCCTTCTTCTTCGAATGGCTAATGATTGTGAAGATCTTAAATTTATGTGAGTCCTTATGGAACATGAGTGTCCATTTTCATTGGAAATGATTTCAGAGCATGTCATGATATCTCATCTTGTCTCTGCAGGTCTGCTTTGCAGTCCTTCAAGCGTCGTGTCGCCTATGCAAATGTACAATTTGACCGTATCCTATTATTTTGTGTTATATCTCTTGTACTTCTCTATTTGGACACTTCCTTGTTCAGTAAGAATTGTTGGGAGTCGGATGTCTGAATATCCGGGTATGAAATTTAAATAGTAGTGGGTCTGACTGTTAGGTTCCCTCACTTTTTCTTCTTTTTGGCTTATCACACTCACCGTTCATATTGAGAACTTGACACCTTCCGTAGACCTTGTGGGATGGAGTACTTCATCTCTACGGCGTCGAGATGAGCTCCCAAAGGTAATTTTGAAACTTTTTATGGAAGTTTGAATTGTATCTTGAGTTAATCTATCTATTTTTCCCAATTAGCGTCGAGATCTCTCTAGAAATGAGAAATTCCCACACATTGTAAGTGTGAAGACAGCAGAAACTTCCAGTACTCAACATGAAGTTCCCTTGGAGGCTAAAGTCAATGGACACAAGAATATTGACTTAGAAGGTATGCTAATTTTGTCTCTTGTAATGGGCTACCAAACTACTCTTTTTGGAGAAGTAAATCCAATTTTATTAGAAGGAGCAGGTTACCAAACTACTCATTACTAAAAAAATTTGGTGTATCTATGTATGTGTTGGTAAAAATGTGAAGACTTGTTTAGGACTTAGAAGTCCAATACATAAACAGAGACTTCTAAATTTGTTGTGGTTGGAATTTGTGTATAGGGGGGTTGTTGGGTATACAGGGATGAGCCCCATTACTACGTGAAATTGAGGGTCTAATTGGATTTTCTCGATTTTATTTGGCTAGTTTGAGGGTTCGACCACCTTGATTGGGGAGGTGTTGGGCGTGAACTTCGGGCTTAGTAGATTTGTTTGGAAATTTATTGATCAAATGGATAAGTTTGTTGGACTATGTTTTCAATAAATTTGAGAGTTAGAAAGCTTGTTTGTACAACTTTATTTTAGAGGTAGAATTATGGTTTAATTTAGAGCATTGCTGTTGGAGAAAAATTGATTACTTTGTGATGTTTTATTTGGATATGTTGGAGTACTTGTGATGTTTATGGTTTGTTCACTTTTTACTGGGAGATAGGAAATTTTGTAGTTGAATTTGTTGCCGTGCCCATTTCGGGTTTGGGACATGACAGTTGTGCAATTGCAAAATACTGTGCCTCTACAGTTAAATTACCCACCTGATTCCACAAAATAAGTACTGATTAACTACTGTCTACTGATAAAGAATAATTTTGCCAAGAATACCTTGAAGACTGATATATCTGTCTTGGAAATGGCCTGCATTTCTTGAAGTTGATAGGGACTCACATTGGTTGTGAAGGAAGCTCCAAAGTTGAGTCCTAATAAAGTTAATGGTAAGGAGGATATACAACCCAAAAAACAATTGTTAAGACAGTGATTTGTAAGACATGGATTAGAATTCTGGTCCCTCTAGGAAAGGTCAACTTAGAACTACTGGCGCAGCTTTTTACTAGCTTTTGATTTCAATGCCTCCATGTTGGAAATTAGAAAATACAGTTAGGGTGGTATCTGAGGACCTATTAACTAGTCTTGTAGTTGAAATGGGGAAATGATTTGATGATCTCCCATTCAGTCCATTTTTTGGGCATCTAAGATATTTATAATATTGAAAACTTGGGAAGGTGGCTACATTTTGTGTACCTGTCAAATGTCAGTAAGCTCTTATGCGTTGTTAAGGAAAGAAGTGATGGTTACCTTAGAGATATATTTGCTATCATTGTTATGCTTCAGTATCTTAGAGAGAGAGAGAGAGAGAGAAAAAAAAAATCTCTACTTCTCAGACAGTAGATTTTTTTGGTTTTCCTGAATTGAAACTGCAATAGCAATAGTTGGCATTGTAGACAATAGTCCATGTCAGAACATTCTTTATCATAAGGATACTAATTAAATGACATGATGGTTATGGAGGTTGCACAAATATATTTGTTTCTCTCATTTACAGAGGTCTGAGATAATATTCTAACTAAAGCAATTTCCTATTAAAGGTGCTATTTATTCTAGTGGGGACAAGATGAACATATTTGCTCCTCTTAAAAAAATTCTTCATAGTAGCAGCAACAAGAGATGGACATTGGGTATGTTTTGAAGTATGGGAGATGGTTTGATGGACGTCAAATACTGGAAAAGTGTTTATTGTTGAAAATGCTATTTTTATTCGTTTTGCTTCTAATAACACATTTCAATCCCTGTATTTTCTGCATATTTTGAGCTTTTGTATATTGATTGATTCGTAAACTCGTTTAGATATTATTTTCACTCATTGTGTCATCATTTGTAGAGGAAATGATAAGAGGTTTAACAAAAGTGAGTTGGGAACGGGTTGATGTTAGCTTCAGTGGAAGTACACAAAGATATCTAGCGCACACTACCATTCAGGTGGGTTTTTTTGCCTTTTCCTGAAAGTCATCCTATAGAACATAACTTTCTTTTTATGCTATCAGATCATGAATCAGTTGATTCCACCATTATGATGTCATTTATTCTCTTCTTTATTATTATTATTATTATTATCTTCACATTGCAAGCTGAGTGCCAATGAGCTGTAGCTCAAATGGTATATCTTGAAGTGTTACATCAAAAATGCAAGGATGCCTACCATATCAATAGTTGTCATTGACATAATCTGTAAGACATGCTCTTTTAAATTTCTATGATTTTTTTTTTGCTAATTGAATAAGGAAAAGAGGATTACAGGGGTAAATTTCTATGATTTAAGTTAAACAGAGTAGTAGATATCTCAGCTATGAAATTGGAAGATGAATCATAGATTAGGATTTCAATCATATTTTGACCAAAATGGCAAACCGATTTGATCTGGGTAACTAGTTACCTTTAAGGAGCTAGTTCATAATTTTCCTTGTTTTTCTTCAGGTGAAAAGCTATTGTTTCAATTCTGATGGGGCTGATGTGGTCCAACACATGATTGACAATTTTGTCTTATAATGGTGCCCCCCATCTGGGGGAAAGGGGGAGACATTCCAGATGAGCTGGGTATGGCTTGGAAGTTCAAACTAAACAAGGGTTGGACAGTCCAAGAGGGAAATTTGGGTATAATGCTCTGTATGTATAACATATCTGTAACAGAGACATGAGGAATTCTGTTGAATAAATATATGTTTCTATAGCCATTTGCTTATAATAATTTGACAACATTTAATAATAAATTAATAAATAATTAACCACTCCATAACATTGTAGAGGAGCCACAAGGAATAGTATTGAGGAGGTCTCAAAAGGAAAAATGAGGTCACCTTCTTTGAATGTTATATGATTTACCTACAAAGATCTGATTTTGATATAGGGACAAGTAAGGACCAGGTTCTGTTTTCACAAGGCAAGAAAAAACAAATATAGGATTCTACTAAATGAGCTGATGCCATAAATGACCAAAATGAAGTCTGGAGTCTCATTTAATTGCCTTATGGATACAAGACAGAAGGTTGTAAATGGGATTTTAAGACCAGGGCATTGGGACCAAAAGTTCCAATCAAGAAGCATTGATTATAAGGAGACCTTCACATATATCCAAGGACTCACTTAATTATTATGTTACCCCAAATGGGAACCGGATATCCATTTTAGAGCGTCCAATTAATTATATTTGAATGGTACAAGAAAGAAGGTTGTAAATGGGATTTTAAGACCAAGGCATTGGGACCAAAAGTTCCAATCAAGAAGCATTGATTATAAGGAGACCTTCACATATATCCAAGGACTCACTCAATTATTATGTTACCCCAAATAGGAACCGGATATCCATTTTAGAGCGTCCAATTAATTATATTTGAATGGTACAAGAAAGAAGGTTGTAAATGGGATTTTAAGACCAAGGCATTGGGACCAAAAGTTCCAATCAAGAAGCATTGATTATAAGGAGACCTTCACATATATCCGAGGACTCACTCAATTATTATGTTACCCCAAATGGGGACCGGATATCCATTTTAGAGCGTCCAATTAATTATATTTGAATAGTATTTTTATCTTTTTATTTTTTTTAAACAAAAATACATTTCAAATATAATTAAAGATCTTAATTCCACCAAATGAATGTAAAATTTGTTTTTTTAGATGCGAGTTTGAAAAAGAAAAAAAAAAGTATATATAGATAAACTTGAAGGCTTTTCAACGCAAGGAAAACAACGTATGCTTTTCACAAATTAAAGAAGTCAACACATGGACTTGGTTTGGGATTTTTTTGGAAAACAAAGCTTTGAAGTCAAAAATATATATTATTTTTTAAAAAAAAACTTCACTTTTAAGATTTTCCAAAAATTTGCGTTATGGCCATTTTTAGAGTAAAAAAGTCAAATAAATACTTTAAAAAATTTTCACCAAGCATATTGGGTCCGTTTGGCAATGGACTTGCCAAAGTCCCACTTTTTTCAACTCTCCGACATTTTTACTTTTTATATCACATTAGTCATTTTTATTATTATTCAATTAAAAATGTCACTACTAAATAAAACAATTTTTACTTTTCATACAAAAAATTCAAAATTTTTATCTACTTTATATCACATCAATCACTTTCAAACAAAAATTTACCTACCAAGTCTAGTGGCAAACGGACACATCAACTTCTTGTTTGATACAACATTTTAAATACTAAAAGTATATTTTAAACTCCCCCAACACTTTCTCAAACAAGCTCTTAAATAACCTTAGATGAAAGTCATCATAAATATTCAAATCCCCCAAACTCTCATGGAAGACACCCCCATTTGGGTCCCGTATGAAACCGTTTGTTTCAATGTTCAATTAGCTTATCCAATGCTTTTCAAAGGCCCAAATTTGTAGCACAAATCCTCTATCTCTGCTTAATGGAAATTCCCAATAAAAGACTGAAGATTCTGAGGAAAATTGCATGAAAATTCATCTTACTAGAACAAACTCTCCTCCTTCATCACTCTTCGTCTGTGGTGGTCGCCATTTACTTTATTTGTTTTTATGTGTTTTTAGCTTTTAATTTTTTAAAAAAGTTTAAAATAAAATAAAAAATAATAATATGAGTGTTTTTTAAAGATTTATTCAATTCCATCAGTTATTCTTCTCATTTTGTAGATGAATAATTATTCATGTGTAGAAGATTAGTCATTTTTATTGGAATAATTATACTTAAAAATAAACCCCTATCAAATTAAAAAAAAAAAAACTATTTAAGGTTTATTCCGCAAACTAAATGAATCCTAAGAATTAAATTAATGGTATTCCAACATTAACCTTTTATGCTTTTAGATATTCAAGATAATTATATATATATATTTGAAATTATGCATTAGAATTATTATTAGGATTGTTATTATTATTTTATCCCACTTGCACAAACTCATAGGATTCGTTTTCAAAGCTACTGTTTTTCTATGATGTGACAATAATTCTTTTTTATTATTATTTTCTTTTCTTTTCGGCCTGTCATAGAGTAGGTAGGCACTAGCTCTATTTGGACTTTCCATTTTAAAATGCAAGTTTTTAAATAGAAATTTTATGATGCTTAAAATTAAGTTAAGCGTTTAATAAAATTAGAATTTTATCATTAAGATTATAGTTTAACTTTTAAAATTGTATTTTTAAAGATGCATCTCTTCCCTATAACTTGAAAATTGATAATTTTTTTAAATTTTTATATCAAAATTTTTTAAAAATACTCCCAAACAATAAATTTCATTTAATTTAATTTAAAAATTATACTTTTTTTTAAAGGTTAAAAATTACACTTTTAATATGCAAAATTGCAGCGAAAAGCACACACATTTGGTGCATTTGGGATTACGATTTTGTAAACAAAAAATATGATTTTAAACTAATTCAAATCATAAAAAATGAATTGTTTGGATTTATGTTTTTAAAAATTGAGATTTGAAAACCATTTTTTGTGTTTTCAAAAAGCAAGAAACATGATTCTTTTTTAAAAACGCACAACTTTAAATGTTAAATTGTAATTTTAAAGACTAAATTGCAATTTTGTAACACCAACAAAATACCTTTTTTTAAAAAAAAAAAAAAAGAAAAAAAGAAATTTCACATTTTCAAAACACTATTTTTAAATAATACATTTTAAAATCGCAAATTCAAACGGGCGTTAATGAGTTATAAAATCAAATGCACGCCCGGTGGTCATGGTGCTTCTAATTAGGGGTGTAAATAAGCCAAGCCTGAGCGAGCTTCCCTTGTTTGGGCTTGGCTCGTTTAAATTTTACTCGAACTTGAGTTCAAGCCAAGCTTAATGACGAGCCAAAATATCGAGCTTGAGCTCATAATAAGTTGAGCTGAGCCAACTCAAGCAAGCTCTTACATTGAATTGAATTGAATTTTTTTTATTATAAATTTAAACTTAAAGTTCTCTTAAATGGGTCAAGAAGTCAGCTTGCATATGAACATTTACTTAGCTTGACTAGCTGAGTATGGAACTTGAGTCAATACAGCAAGTCACATGGTTTCAAAAAGAGATAATATGCATCATTTTTATAACAAAATGATGCTATTACAAAATAATAATAATAATAATAATATTAATATGATCAATTATGTAACTAACTACCAATATGAACTGCTCATGAGTCTAATCGAATCAAGCCGAACTTTCTTCGTTTAATATTTAAGCTAGTATTTATGTTTACGAATTGCCTCATTTAATAGTCGAGCTAAACACATACCGAGCTTATACGAGTTAAGCCCGAACTCGCTCGCTCGGGCTTTGGTCATTTAAGACCCGTACTCCTAATTAACAAAGTGGCTGTCCGTGATTAGGAAAACTAAGAAAAAACAAAACAGAACAAAGTGGACGCCCGTGTGCGTGAATCCGTAGCTGAAATCTCTCCCAAGTCCCACCATCCATATTCCTTGAGAAAGACAAATGCTTCTCAAGTAACGTACACAATCCCATGGGTCTTATTCTCTAGATACGCACCCCACCACATCGTATCTTCCTGGGAAATATTTCAATTCATAAACAAAAATGTCTTTGCCATTTGCCATGCCATTTGCCGTGTCCAGATGGAGTTCCCCAAATCTCCATAAACAAAAACCAAACACAAACTAACCCCCAACTCCTTTCCCCTCCCTTCTGATTTATCCCCTTTATGGGTAAAAATGTATGGGAGTTTGGTGTATGTGTTGTTTTTCTTGTTGCTGTTTCTGTTACTGTGCTACTGTCCTGTGACCATCCCTGCTGCTCTTCTGCTGCTTACAGTTATTTAAACATATGCATTGGTACAGTTGGGTTTTTTTTTTTTTTTTTTTTTTTGTGGCTCATGAAACGAGGTTGAGGTCCTTCCGTTTTCTGTTGGGGTCCTCCCCCACCCTTGTCTCTCAACCTTATTGTGGATTTGTACAACTCTTTTTGCCTTCCACGTCCAGGTAAAAGGTCCTGCTGGTGCTGCATTATGGAGCTGGCATTCAATCTCTGAAACCCATCTTTTGTTTTCAGAATTTCCAGTTTTGTTTCCTTCTATACTGCCACCATTCAGGCCCTCTCTCTCTCTCTTATTTAATTACTACCCCCCTCTCCCTCCTTTCTTCCCTCCTCACAAAGAATTACTCCTCCAGCTCCCTCTCTCTCTTTGGGAAAATGGGCAGCTCTCAAAATTGCATTTTCTGTCACAGAAACAGACATCTACTCATTTCTTTGCTCTCTCTGCTTCTGCTTTCAAGCTTAAACCAAGTGAGATTCATGGCTGAAGGTAATAATACTATTCACAGATACAGTTTTCTTCTTCTTATTTATTTATTTTTTTTGCAATTGGACTCTGCTCGATCACTTTCTGATTTCTGTATTGCAGGTAGAGGCATTCCCAAGTTAGTTGATCAGCCTGCTCAAGTAAGTAACAATAATCCCATACTACTCTTTCTTTTCTTTACTTGATATTGAACTTTACCGACCCGTGTGGAGGGGACGCTTTGCTCTCGGGTGAAACCGAAGATACACGAAAAGAAAAAACAAAATGGTTTATGTGAAGGATTTGGAAATGTTTGCATTGTGTGCAGAAAGGGATAGAAGAGATGAAAGTGGCGCGGATGGTTAGAACCCAGATAGGATCAAGGCCGCCAAGGTGCGAGAGAAGGTGCAGCCATTGTGGGCCCTGCGAGGCAGTTCAGGTCCCCATTGTCCAGCAAGTGAAAAAGCAGGGGAGAAGCCATTTCTCTGCTGCATACTTCAGAGGGGATGGCATCTCCAACTACAAGCCTATATGCTGGAAATGCAAGTGTGGGGATTTGATTTTCAATCCTTGATTCAATTAACGTGTTCCCAATTGGTAAATAATATATATGACTTCAATGGGTTGGTTGGATTGCAGAGTAATAAGCAGTTTCTTTCTTTTTAATGGACTGCATTTTTTGTGTGCGTGTGTATATTATATCATTAATGTTAATTTTAATTTAAAATCAAGCACACCAACAATCATAAGTACCGGTCTTGGTCTCAATCTCCATAAGGTCGGATACGAATTAGGACGTGAGTTCGACTCTTTGCAATGGAGAATCGTTCATATAAATTTGATTGGTAATATTCGCCTTAAGAATTATTGATGTTTAAGTAGAATTAGGTTAGTTTATGACTTAATTAGTCTTGAGAGAGTGTATGCAGTTCCTGTCGTCTAAACATCTCACACCCAACTAAAGTAATCTCAATTGGTTGATCTCTCATATCATTTTTGCTCTAAAAAAATAAAAGGTACAACAACAAGAACGTGTGTAAATTTTTTTTAAGCAAAAGCTTAACAAATATTTCAACCATATTTTTTTTATAAATTTAATAAATCGACCGATTAGATTTGTAGATTTTTGTAAACTCTATACAAATTTAATAATAAATTTACTTATTTACTATACAAATAATTAAAAATAAATAAATTTTATCATTTTTCAATCATACATAATAACCCTAAAAGAAGGGTAAGATGTATAATGTACACGTGTACATATTTTCTTTTTCTTTTTCTTTTCTCTCTCGGGGTTGGTAAACCTACAACTCTATAGGATATGTAATGTACACGTGTACACGTTTTATTTTATTTTTGTGTGGAGGATGGTAATTATGATGGAAAGTGACGACATGGGGGGGGAGAGTAAATGAGAAAAGAAAAGAGTGTAATGGAAAGTATGTCAGACGATTTTAGGTTACGTATCTTACAAGATTTGTGACTCATAAAGCCTGTGCCCTTACACAGCCCACCTCGAAGGGATACACTGCACACAACACACATGCCACATCATCATCTTCTCACCTCAAGTAATGTACAAATGAAGACTTCATTCAACAAGATTATTCACAAAAAAAAAATTAAAAAACAAAAAATTCAACAAGATTTGTGTGTTTGCGCATAATTGGCAACTCTCTTTAAAGTTTTGTTTGGCAATTCATATAGAAAAGTGTCGGAAAATAAAAGAGAATATTGATATAGTTGACGGCACGCCTCCAAGGAACTAGGAGATGCAATAAAGAGATGAGGTTCTTGTTAATTAAAAATTAGAAAATAAAAATTAGATAAATCGATTGTTTTTGAGAAAATCGAATTTCCAATTGATCACTTTGAGGGATTAAC
Source organism: Carpinus fangiana (assembly GCA_006937295.1). Taxonomy (NCBI): domain Eukaryota; kingdom Viridiplantae; phylum Streptophyta; class Magnoliopsida; order Fagales; family Betulaceae; genus Carpinus; species Carpinus fangiana. The sequence continues at coordinate 29,800,504 of CM017325.1, forward strand.
CTCCGAATATTGTCTTAGGTGAATTATGTGTATTCTTCCTTTGATTGGTTGTCATTCAGTATCTACGGTAAATTTATAGAATAAAATATGATGATTTTAAAAATCACATCACAATTGAGAAAATAAAATAACTCATAGCATTTTCCTAAAAGATATGATACAACTTATTGAGGAAATAAAATATAGTATTTTTAATAGGAGAAAGGAGCTTAGAGGGGGCTTAGTGGTATGACAGGCAATGTTCCTTCGTAAACGGATTCTCTCTAATTCATTTGAAACTGAGAGGAACCGGTTGATAACTTTTGAGGGACAAAGTTATCCACCAAAAGTAAAATTATAGTTTTGCCTCTCAAATTTCAACTAACCATATCATCTCAATTTCATTTAAAATTGGGAGGTTCCCTTCTGTATTCATCCTACACTCAATTTAGCATGAAAGAAAAATGAGAGTTTTGAGCAGAGTAATGATAAGGTGATAAAGGCATAACTCGAGGGTGCCTTTTATAGGGTCCGTCCCTCCTCTTTCCTTTAGGGTTTTCTGGGAATAGTTGAACCACCCTTATTGGTGACTTAACTATACTTATAGTGATTTGGCTATCAAAACAGCTATTCGAAAATTCACTAAAACAATCACAATGTCTTGCCCATTAAAAGACAAAAAAGAAAAAAAAAAACAAAAAAGTTAATGTTATATATTATATTTTGGAAAAAAATTAACTTTATCCTTTAAATTTAAGGTGTTTTCAATTCGAATTTCAATGTTTAAAAATTTGTAATATATTTTTTTAATGTTTCAAAAATTTACAATTAATAACTCTTCGATATTAATTACTGTTTAAGTACGCGAAAATTGTTGACAAAAGAGCAGATGAAAGGCGTTTGCTTATTTTTTTTTTTTCACTCTAACAACCACACAGTACCCAAAAGGAATTTAAAAGAGGTTGACTAAAAAAATAAAAATAAAACAAGCATCAAGTTTTAATGAGAAACAATTACACGTGGTTATTAAACTAATAAGATTGAATTACTCAAAAATTCTTTTTCATTTCCTCTCTCAGAATCTCTACAGGGGCAAGTGGGTTTAAACAGACTGACATTCGATAGCTTGGATCTCAGGAATTGAATCCCACAGTAAATTAGCTTCTACTCTATTTAATGACACTGAAAAGAGACAGACGTACAACAGAGAAGGTCCATCATCAACGTCATTTATGAGAGGCTCTGCCTCCTGTCCCCTCCTTGCTTTCTTTCTTTCTTACTAATCAGGAACATGACGGAATCGATCCTTTGCTTGTTACTCACGCTCTCTCTACTCTCCGGCTGTCTCTCCCGATCTTTCTGTTAGAGATGACGGCGATTATTACCGCTACCCCCCACCCAACCAAAAAAAATAAAAAAAAAATGCTACTTTGGCTTCGGTTTTCTTCCCATCCACACCGACATCCGTCAATTTTATGAGAAATTTTAAACTGAGTTTGAGAAATATTCTTTAATTTAATCTATAAAAGTATTATAGGTTCTTTGAACATGTAAAATATACATATTTTTTTAATAATATAAATAAAGTTGAAATAAATTTTATTAAAAAAGCATGTGTATTTCACATATTATTAAAAAAATGAACATGGTGTTACTTTTATAAATTAGGTTGAAGATATTCCTTCAACTCAGTTTAGAGAAAAACTTTATCTAATTTTAAAAGGCTTATTTGTATTCTATTAAAAATGACATGGCTATTAAAATTACCATTAAATTTATAATTAATAATTATTAAATTTTGATCAGATAATTTTAATAGTCACATCATTCTAATATAACATAAATAAAATACAAATAAACCTTCTAAAATTACTTCAATTTCATATTCAAATGTTTTGGCCGTTTACACAAAATCTATCATGTAAATGCAACAGCCGACTGCAAGGTTTAATGTAGCTCCGATTAAACATATTAAAAGACTATGATGACAGCAGTTGGGTAATTATTATTATTATTATTATTTTATTCTTTAAAAGTTAGAGGCATTATTTCATTGGAACATGATGAATTGAAGAATATTACGTAATTTGGATAGAAAAATTATAGTGAATCCTTATTGGAGAGAAACAATGCCTAGGCCTTTATAGCTAATTTCTGTCTGAAAAAACAGAGGGAGAAAAAAAAAATGTAAGGAGAAGTTTCCCTCTCCTTTATAAGAACACAAAAGATTGTAACGTCTAAGAGTACATGTTACATTAATAATAAATCAAGATTAGTTTGTAACGTCAAGTTGATTATAAATAGAAGACAAATCTATATATATATATTTTAAGGCAATTAACGTAAAAAAAGTTTTGTAAACTTAATAATCTACCGGCTAACAAGGCATAATCGTCTCGAGATCCTTCAACTCTATCCAAATCTCAAAGCAAGGGACATAAATAGCAACACAACCTTCGAAATACCTTTCAACCCTGCCTTAACCTCTGTATTTTTCTATTCTGTGTTTTTTGTTTTCACCTTTTATTTATTTATTTTTTATTCAGAATTATACCCCTCAAACGACTACCGATGATTGTGCTACCTATAAAAAATAAATAAATAAACATTTTCTTGAATACATATATAGTCTTGAACTAAATATTAAAATCTAAGCAAAATAAATAAATATTAAAGGAGATAATGTGCTGCAATTCATATTGACATGGTAATTATACAAACCAAAATAAAAGGAATTAGGATCCTCTTCAGTTTATTTGAACTGGATAATATCTAGTTAGTTATATTTGATGAATATTTTTATTATTTTAAAAAATGAAAAAATAAAAATACTTATACATTATAATTAACCAAATATTATCCTGTTAAAAAATTATGTTTAAAACAAAGGAAAGTTGCACTTGAGATTGAATTTATTAAATGTAAAATAAGTGTGATAGGGATAGGGGCAGATTTTCACCGTACATTTGTTGTTTGTCTTTCGCGATGGTGCTTAGTTAAGTAGTCCGTGGATGCTTTGGTTCAATCAATCCAATGCGCAACACATCAATATAATACTTTTACCAAACAAATAAATCCAAACTTTTTTCAAATTGACGTGACATATCACGAGTGGTAGATAAAGAAATTTTTTTTTTTTTTAATTTAAAAACATTTGCCACATCAATTTAAATTTTTTTTCTGAGTTTATTTGTTTGAATTTATAGCACTTCTCAAATGTTTGAGATCACAATTTTTATTTTATTTGTTAATGTGATATTATTAATTAATTGACGGTGCAACCACTCCGCCTCTTCTGACTCACTATAATTTTTATATTTTACTTTTTTTAAAGTTTTTTTTTTTAAAAAAAATATTGGGTGTTTTTGTAAAATGTATTACATTTTTCAATGAATGGCTATTATTGCATGTAAAAATTTATAGATTCATACGGGAATAATTATTTATTTTTTTTATTCATAGGAAAACAAAAAGAATAATAGCCTGTTTGGGACTGCGTTTGAGAAATATAGCTTTTTAAGTCAAAAAGAGCTTTTGGGCAAAAGTTCTATTTTTAAGCTTTTGTCAAAAGTGTTTTTTGACCATTTTATGACTTTTTGGACATTTAAAAGCGTTTTTAATTTGTTTACCAAACGACTACTTTTTTATTTAAACGGACTTTTTGAGTGTTAAAAGCACTTTTATGCCTCTCAAACACAATCTCAAATATACCTTAACTATTACATAGGAGTAACCATTTCATTATAAAAATCTATTTTACAAACCAAACGAACCATAAGAATTTGGTGTATAACATTACTTTAATGGGAAATGGGAATAACCCATTCCAACCTTTGTATAAACATAATGAAAATAGTTTTAAGTATTTTTACAAGTATAATATATTTTGAGTTTTTTTTTAGAAAAATATTTTTGTTTTAAATACTGAAAATATGGAGTGTTTGACAAAGCTTTTTATCATTTAATTTTTTTTTAAATAATAATAATAATTGATTAATATGATATACAATAAATGCCAGGGAGCTACCATACCTGCCGTACTACTAGTCATCCCACAAGTACAACCGATAGCATCATTAAAGAAGAGTAGAAGACCATTCAGGCTGCCGTGTCTCGAGTTTAAATAAACTTCAGCACAATAATGAACAACTACCCTCTTTAATGTAAGATTGGAATTTCATTTTATAAAATAAAATAGAAATGGAAAAATAAATATGTCCCAGACTTATTCTTTTTTTACTGTACAATATATCTGAGACTAATCTTCGTGCTTTTAACTTCTACTTTAATGAAATCAGTATATTTTCAAAAAAAGTGGTATAGATTCTCCTAAATATTGCCAAGGTGTCTTATTGAGATTTTTTAGAACTTTTTTAAAATTTGAAATTCTTAAATACATAAGTTTACATTTATTTTATATAAATGTTTAGAATAAGACACGCTTTAGATTTAGTAAGCAATATATATTTTTTTCATTATATACTAAAATATTACTTATTTTTTACGCTGCTTAAATGATATTAAAAAGTAAAAACTGATACTGCCCACCAAAACTGATGATAAAAGTTGAGTGCTCCCCAATCACCCCTGATCTCCATCACACACACAAACCCTCTCTCTCTCTCTCATTGTTTGCTCAGAGGGGGGAGGGAGGGACACACTATTCACACCCCTTAACCACTCAACACGGGTTCTCATGCTTTTGCTTTCTGGGGAAGAAGAAACCTTGTTATACTCTTTGGAAGAGATAAACCATCCTTTTCAAATTTCATGTTTTTTTTCTGACGGTGACTCATCAACAACAGGTACCCTTCTCCCGCTTCTTCTCTGTCTCTTTCATTCACATATTTGCTCGTCTAGATTTTCCTTTTTGGTCGCAAACCCAGTTTGTTTTTACTGCTGTATTCTGCTTCTGCTGCTCCATTTCATTCATAATCATAACCCTTTGTTTTTCTTATCCCATTACTTTGTTAGTGTTGCAATTTCGACTTCTGCCCACCAATTTTATGAGAGTGGGTGTTTTTAATTTTTTTATTTGATTCAAATATAGAAAAAGAAACAACATTTAATAGCCGTTTCCTCTGCTGCTGCAGAGTTCAGCAAAATGAAGAAAGTTTAATTTAGGAAGTTTAAAAATCTTCTGCTAGTAAACTGCTAAGTTTAATTGGTTCTGGTTCAAACTTGTTAGAATATAATTTAAATGACTAATCTTTCTTGTCAACTTACGTTTTTGAGACAAATGAGGGGATTCATGAGTTTGAACTTGACTCCAGAATTAATTTTCTATTTCAATGAAATATTTTACATGTTGGGTTTCATTTATTAAGTAGGATTCTCGACATGAGGATGAGTGTTAAAATACAAATTATTAAATTAATAATTTTCTTTATCAATTTAAGTTTTTGGAACAAATAGCGATTTAACAAAACTAGGGAAGAAGATGCTTCTAATTTTTTTTTTCTTTTTTCCTCGCAGTCGATAGAACAACTGTACAAACGTTCCTATGTAATGCTATTCACTACCAGTGTGTTTACCTTTGCAGCGAAATATGTTGTCATTTAGCTGTCCAAAGGTGTGTTTTCCTGTTTTGGTTTGCTTTTCTTTTGCGGTGCAGTAGATAATTTTGTTTGGCGTCTGGTTGGTTGCTGACAAGAAATGGAGAAAGAAAGTAGATTTAGTCTCAGGCTTTGTAGTAGTTGTGGACATGGAAAACTTTCTATATATTGAGCTTATCATCTGAAAAAGTTTCATTAGTTTCTCATTTGTTTTTTTTTTTTTTTGAGAAAACGATATAAAACAGTAAAACCCCAAAAAAACCATAGAAAGTTTACACACTAGGAACAGGAAAGAATCCAAATTTTGCTTCTCTTTTTCTTACTCTCTGAGCAACAAAATATGGGACAAGCTATATTTGGTTTTATACGACATGGATTCTTTCTGATGTCTTTAGTTTGGTTTGGAACAAGTGAAATACAGGCTGTATTATTATATGGACTTTGACTGTTTAGATTGATCAACTTCTTGTCTGATGATTTCTCTTGTAATTTTTCAATCCTAGCCATGCTGATTGGGTATCTTTTCCAGGCATATTTTCAAGAATCAACCATGCTGAAACAATCACCTAGTAAAAGTCAGAGGACAAAAGGCTTCAAGGTGAAGCACGCAATACAGATATGTCTTTTGCTTGCCATTTGCATCTGGTTGCTTTACCAAGTCAAACACAACCATGAAAAGAAGAAAAGGTATGAGGAGAGCTTCAAAAAGATATCTGAAAAAATGCGGAATGGGCGTGAAATCGTAAAATTTGGGAGGAAGGACCTCCATCCACAGGTAGAGGAAACAGCTTTGGAAATCGAAGGTAAAGAAGAACTTGAAGAAGATGTAGAAGATAGTAAACCAGAAGAAAGCGAGGATGATGGAAGAGGCGGTGCAGATGATGAAATCGATGGACATGATCAAGAGAGAATCGAAGAGGAAGAATCTGAGGAAGTAGAGGATTTAACTGATGAAGAAGATAGGGAAAGGGAAGAGAGAAGTGAAGAACTAGATAGTGAAGTGAAAGGAACTCAAATTGAGGATGTGATATTTTCTGAAGATCAAACCCAAACTGAAGGTGAAAGGAATACCCTGGAGGCAAGGAAGGAACATTACAAAGGCGATGACACTTCCAGTGCTGTGGTTCAGAACACTCAAACTATGAGCACCGAATTTGAAATTGGAGGTTTGCGAAAAGTGAAAGAGCAGCAAGTAGACAATGCAGACAAGATTGAAGAAGAGTCGGACAATGAACTGAATAGCACCCTACAAGTTATGGTTAATATAAAACTTTCAGACCCTGAGTTGAGCAATAGTGTGAAAGTAGAAAATGGTGCTTTCCACAATGCTGTTCATGGTGAAGAAAGAGGTTCTGGACTTGGTTTTGGTAAGCAGGCAAATATCAGACCAAAAGTGCACAGTGATTCGCCATTGATGCTGATGGGCACCCATGGATCTTCGAATGGAACATATACCTTGTCGAAGTTGACTCAGGTCATTGGTTCAACCTCTAATGGAAGGCAACTATTCTTGCAAGCTGTTTCAGAGGAGCAGAATAGTAGCCTCAAGGCTGAAAATCAGCAAGTAGATGTCAATTTTACTCTTTCCAATAGGGATATGGTTGATGCATATGCTGTATCTGAGGAAAGATCTGCTTCTAAAAGTAGCAAGGAGGAGAATGATTTTACAGCAAATGGGAATGTAGTAGGCGTTGTACAGAATGATATTTCTGAACCCTCATTCTATCAAGAAGATGAAGATGATGAAAATGGTTTGGATGCCTTAGCAGAAATTGGAAATGGAATGAGCAATACTGGAGATAATGCAGCTGAATGATGGTGGCCTTTAATGAAGGATATTTGGTTGTTTCTTCTAAGAATATACATGTTAAATTGGAGGAGCAACATGTTTATGTTCTCCATGTTGTTTATTTAGGTGTTAAGTATTTGTGCAAGTTGGATAGTTTAGGCCATGAAACAAAAGGGTCGCAAGACATGTTTTGTGGTTGGAGTTGGATGCATAGAGTCAGTCTACTATTGTTGGCAATGACCAATGAATGATGAGAATTGATTAGAATATGCTGCACAGCCTGCACTAGTCCTGCCTCACTGTTAGCAGCCACCCCCTTCTTCTTTTTTTTATTGTTATCGATAATTATTATAAGTTTTTAATCGCTTGTCATCTTCATCCTAACGAATATCTCGTTCTATAGTCTGACAACTTGTTAATCTACAAGTTTTATTTTGTAGTATAGTCGCATTATATATATATAATCACGTACTTAACATTAATCATAACTTTCTTTTGTATGATTTGAGCTCTTAATTCCTTTTTAGTAGGGTAGGCGTTGCCATGGATATTTTCACATACTATCTTTTACTAATTAAACGTTTAACCGAATCAAGTGCTCATACTATTAATAAAGTCGTAATGATGACTCCATTCATACATAATAATACAGAAGATACCGACTTTGGTGCTCATTTCGGATTAGCCAATCGGAATCCACTGAATGGCTGTCTATGGTACTACTCGATATGTTGTTAACTTTTCCCAGTCCACTTCCACTCTAATCCTCTCCTCAAATGTAAGAGTGGGTTGCCTCAGTCGTTTTTTGAAAAGGTGCAATTGGTTTGAAAAAACCAGAAAAACCGAACAACACTTGAGAAGTACTGTGACTTATTTATTATTATTATTATTATTATAAAAGAAAATATTGGCATAAATATTTGTTGACGTGGACCAGTAAGAGGCCCCCGAGTGATCAGATGGATGAGATGCTGATGGAATCTTACGAAGGGGAAGATGAAGCCAAATCCAATGAGAGCGACGTGGTGGAACCTCGAATACGAGACGTCTGGCACGCCTCTCAAGAAACGTGTATGGGTTTCGGTGCCCGTCTTGCCGCGTGCGCTTCTCTTCGTCTTCCTCCCCCCTTTTTCCCTATAAAATCCTTTCCTTTGCATTTTCCCGGCTCATCTTTCTTTCTTCTACACATGGATTGGCTGCATAAGATGAAGAGAGCTTGGCTTGCTGTCTCTGCCCGGATCAGGCCTCGTAAATCCGGTCAGTTTTTTTTTTTCTTTATAAGTGTTATTAATTTTTACTGTCACGTCAATAAACGTCTACTTAAGAACAACACGGGGCGGGATGAAAGACGTAATAATATATGAATGATGGGTTTTGCCTTTGATAGAAGAAGAAAAACAAAAGCCATTGAATTTGAGGTTTGAATTAACGTTGTTAGTTAACATGCAAGCAGGTGGCAGTAGTGTGGGCAGTTTAGGCGGCGGGGGTTCTTGTAACGGCGATTACGGTCTGCTGAAGCTCCGGGACGACGTACGGACGTGCACATACCAAGATGTGCAGGTAATGTGGAACATGTTAAGTGGATCGCAGGCAAACGACGTGTCGTCAGCGAAATCAGTGGCTCAACCTCTACATCTGGAAAGCAGCAAGCAACGTCGAGTCTCTTGGAGATTGGTGTTTTGGAGTAACCGTAGATAAAAATATTCTAATGAAGCAAGAATTAATTGGTATCGCCGCCCTATCACGTATATATTTTCCACCTTAACTAATTATGGCTCTGTGTCTTGTACGCTGCTGCAGTTAAAATAACAATATATATATGTTGTTAAAAAAATTTAAGGGTAATGATTTAATTATAGTAATTGAAAGGTACATATCTGTCATAATGAATACTATTTTTTTTCTTTTATCTATCGCTTTATTTATTTATTGATATTTATTATGATATATCTGAACTCTCCAATTATATACCTTAATTAAATTATCATCCTTGAATTTTTTAACGGCATGTATAACTCCAACATATAACCTGGATCCACTAATTATACACTATACTATACACATTAATTTCAAACTTCTTTTAACTCTCAAATATTTAGTGTAAATATTTTGTAAGTTGTAACCAATTACCAATAGGGATTGGCCACAAATTTTTGAATAAAAAATTTGTATCTATTCGGTATTTACGAAATAATAATATATTTCAATTTTCACCTCTTAAATAATTAACCCATATGATCAAAATGGAAATTGACGTTTTGGTATAGCCACTAGCCATGCCGCTTTAGAATTTCTTGGTTGTTGCATTAAAAATATATTGTATGATCGATGTTTGGGGAAGCTATTAATGTTGTCATGTTGACGCGTAATGTTTTTAATGATAGATTTCGAGAAATTATGGGGATATTAACTATTTTACTAACATGTGGGTACTGTACTTGATGTGGAGTTTATTTATTGGAGATGATCAAAACAATTAATAAAGAAAATGGTTAATAACTTTTTTAGTAACTAGGTTTTTACTTTTTTATTTTTTCCTATCAACGTTTTAATTCGTATCACAGATGATATTTGACTTATGGGTAAATACCGGTTTAGTACCTCCATCACCATTTTGTCAATCAAACTAACGGATTAACATGTGTTCTAACAAAAACATGTCACTTGTCCTAACAAAAAAAAAAAAATCATAAAACTAATTGAAATAATTAAAAAAAAAAAAATCACAACTTAAAAAAGCAAAGAGACAAATATGGGATTGCCTGGCCACCCCCATTTTGGCCATTGAGGGTGGCGCAGGGTCGGAATGGGGTTGCCGAAATTAGTTCGGTTGATTGAATGTGACGAAGGTGTTAAGTTGGTCTTTACCCATAAGTCATTTGTGATACGATTTGAAACCTATATGATTGAAAATCTAGATACTAAAAAGGTTATTAACCCTAAAGAAAAATGCTACGAATACCAATAAATAAGCTCCACATCATATTAGTATCCATCTGTTAGTAAAATAGTTAGTACCCCTATCATTTCTCTGATAGTGCCAATGACCAAGCCTTTTTAGAGTAATATTATAAGGGTTCCTAGAGTCTTTCTAGAGTTATCACAAATGTGATGTAACTTTTAAAATTACCGTTGAATTTGAGATGAAATTTATTGACTTTTAATTTATTAGTGATTTTAAAAGTTATCACATTTAAAATGATTCTAAAAAGACTTATAACATTACTCTTAAACTTAATTTTTTAGCTATTTATATACTGGACATCCCTTCGTGTGTTTTGCCGACGAATGAACATTTAAATATAAGTAAAAATGTGCGAGTGTGCAGTGTGCTTGTGAAACGAGGATCACAAGACAAACCTGCTTTATGTTTGGTAGTGTTGTTAATTTCAAAGTGTTTTTTGTTTTGTTTTTATAGATAAAAAGGGTAGGGTTAATTACACTTATGCCCTCATGCAATTACACCTTGCTTCACGAACTGCCACCTGTCACACTTAGCATGCATGAAACTATTTATTAATAGTTGGTAAAAACAAAAAACCCAAAAATCGTTAAAACGGATGGAATATTCATGCTTTTTTCTAGATGTGAAATGATGAACATACCTAGAATTTAGAAACCAAATTTACTTAAAACTCTGTCAAAGTCAGAAATAAAAAATTAAAGTGCAAAAGAAACATATTAAAAAATTTGAAACAAAAAAAATGAAAAGGACCACCTTTAAGTAGCTGAACCACCCCATAAATTGGGGGTGGTAGGAGGACCACCCCGAGTGATTCGGAGTGGCTGAACCACCATTGGGGGTGGTCGAGTAACTCACAAGTGCATGACGATGGTTCAACGACCACCCCTCTTTAGTTTTTTTTTTTTTTTTTTAAAAAAAAAGAGTCAAACTAAGCCAAAAAAATGCTTGTGCATGGCACGTGATTGAGATTCCCGTCCATTTTAAGTATTTGGGCAAACATAAGGGGATTTTGGCTAATGATGGGTTAGTTTAAGCATGTTAAGTTCAGTGAGAAATGTGGCAATTCATAGAGATGAGATGATGTGTAAATGAGTGAAATGGTTAAGTCCAATTAACCAAAAAAGTTAATTTTCTCATAAACGCTATAAATAACCTAAAACAAAAACACTTTTCAAAATGCTAGCTTATTATTTAAAAATTAAACCAAATAAAAAGAAGAATCGTGTCGCCAATGTCGTCGAAGGAGAAGGGTGGTCGTGCAACCAGCTCTTTCCTTGTTAAAAGAAATAGCCATGGTTAGTCACGTGATCATTCCTCTCTTCCACTTAGGGTGGCCACACAACCACTATCTAACACTCTTTCTCTATTCTTATTCTTCTTCTTCTTATTATTATTTTTTAAGAAGTAATTATAAGTAAGAAGTCAATCGTACAATAGTTTATGTTTTCTCAAACCGATAGAATTTTTTTTTATCAAATGTAGAGTACCCCATAAAAAACACTTCTCACTATTATATCCCAACAAAATACTATTTATTTTTCTTAAAATAAAAAAAAACCCGAATACACTAACATACATAGCCATTGAGTTTCTTGTACATAAAATCTTATAAAGTTTTCATAATTAATTATGTAATTATCAATATGATAATTGTTGTTATGATGCAAAATCTAATAATTTTATATAGTGATGCAGTGTACGTGGTAGGAAGCAGAATGTGCAAACACACAACTCACAACACTTATATATATATCTTTAAAAAAACTCTAAGATTTATAAGAGACCTGAAGAAAAATTCTCCCTAGAGAGTCCTTTATGTTGGGATCATGTACATTATATGTATAGCAAAAATTCCCCAAGATCGACAAAATACTCACATGGTGAAAATTGGCTACTCTAAGGAATTGTATTTATAAAGTAGTGCATATTACAATGGTTTTGTAAATGTGAACTTATTGTAATTGAATTCTTCTATATAGTGAATGAATTTCTTTAGTTTGGTTGTATGAGAGTGGTTTTACTTTTGAAATGTTCTAGCTTTAGAAGATTTTCACTTTGTTAACAAAATCTTTGTGTTGATTGTTTTACTAATTTTTGCTTGACTTTGGTATTCAAAGTTGTGGCATTTGGGTTTGGATTGAAAGTTGGTAACTTTATTAATCTTTATTGTTGTGAAGATTGAGATATTTATTGTCTTACAACTTTGGGTCTAAACTAAGTTGTTTTCACATCTTTGAATCATTGGTAATTATCACCATTGCCTGTTGTTCGGTCCTTTTGGACCGGATCCAGAATTTGTTCTTATATTTGCATTGTTTGTTACCATTTGGGCTTTGTTGTTGGGGGTGCTTTCCCTTTTCTTTTTTTTTTTGGGTTTATTGTTGGGGAGCTCACCCCATATTCGCTTTTAGGATCTCTTACTTCTTCTTCCATTCGGATCAGAAGTGGGAAATGTCATTCCTTGTAACCCTTTCCTTATTCAATTAAAAAAAAAAAAAAGTAAGAAAGAAAGAAAAATCAAAATAACTTTATTTCTCTTACTTGATCAAAAGTTAATATTTTATAACATATCTCAATTTAAATAAAATTTTCTTTAAGGCAATGTTGTGCAACAAAGCATTTTGTGTTGCATTAAGCATTGAACCAATATATTTTTGCCCATTCAAAGTAAGTCATGCATCATACTACAACTAAGTTGATCTATTATATTTGCTTCAAATGTCTCTTTCTGGTTTCACAACTCAGTTGTATGCTCTACATTTTGTTTTCTATAAACATAGGCTTGAATAGTGTATTTAATATAAGGGTTAATTACATTTTTAGTACTTGGATTTTCACATTTTTATCACATATGGTACCTATGTTATCGATAAATACCAATTTAGTACCTCCATCACCTATTCGTCCAAAATACTAATGGTTTGGCCACCCCATTCTGGCCTTTGAGTAGCTCAACCACCCCTAATGGCCAAAATGAAAGTGGGGGTGGGGGTGGCCTATTTTTCCCTATTTATTTATTTATTTTTTTAAAAAAACTTAAAAAATAGGGAAAATATATAATAATTTTTTGGGTCCATCCTTCAGAATTTTAAAATGCATAAGTTTTTTTTTTTTTTGAAAATTTACTCCCTGGATCATTGAAAACTACAATAAAATCCCTACTGTCAGTGTTTTGTTAACTGCCGTTAACGGAGTCAAAACGCACCGTTTTGTTTGATTAAAATATTAATTTTTTAAAATATAATTTTAAATTTTAAAATCTAAAAATAAAAAAATAAAAAAAAAAGAAAAAAGAAAAAAGAAAAAAAGAGAACAGGGGTGGTAGGGGTGGCCGTTTGGCCTTAGGGTGTGACCGAACCACCCCCAAATTGCCAAAAAAAAAAAAAAAAAAAAAAAAACAAGGGTTTTGGGGGGGGCCGGACCACCCCCAAGGGCC